>SJYA01000466.1:1010257-1057530 GCA_006410615.1 Neotragus moschatus
CCTCGGTTTGTTGCCCTCTAAGCTACTATCTGGGATTCCCTGGTAGCTCAGATGGTAAAGCATCTGCCTACAATGCAGGACACCCGAGTTCCATCCCTGGGTTGGGAAGATCCCCTGGAGAAGGAAATGGCAACCTACTCCGGTATTCTCCCAGGAGATTCTCATGGATGGAGGAGCCTGGTGGGCTACAGTCCATGGGGTCGCAAAGAGGTGGACACGACTGAGCGACTTCACTTTAAGCTTCCAAAGTTCCTGAGAGACACGTCTGTGAGAGGGTTTCCTATTGTGTGGGAAGTTCTCCTTCATGACTCCTCCCAAGGATGGGACTCTGTTCCTATATCTTTGTCTCTGTTTCCCTCTTTTATATTTTGTCCTATCTCATTTGGAAGAGATTGGGCTGTTAAATATTTTCAAGTAATATTTTAAAAATCCAAATGAATGCAAAAAAAATCCATGTTGTACAAATTATGAAATATTTTAAATAAAGACAGGATCTGACCCTGTGCTAGCCCCTGCCAATCCCAACTCTGTGTCTTAAGTCTGCAGGGCCATTCTTATCTTGTCCACTTTAAAAAGCAGAGAGGCAGGTTAAGGACTCAGCCACTGCTTCTAAACAGGCCTGTGAACCCAAGAGTTCTAGAAATGTCTCTAGCCTTCTGCCCCAGGGCTCTGCCCCTGGGCTTGTGTTTGATGATCCTCTGTGAAGAATGCCTTTTCCTGCTTTCTCTCCTCATAGATTTTTCTAGAATTTTCAGAATTCTCCCCTTTTATCCAATTGTCTTGCTCCCAGAGTCTGGCCAGGATGTTCCCCACTGGATAGTACCTGAGCTTGTCCTAGCTCCCTCTTGGCTAAATTAGAATCCTTTTCCAGGTGAGAGGGAGGAAGAAGAACCTTTCCTGGGTTTCTACCTCATGGCTTTCTACTGCCTTCCTCTGGGCCTCAGTTACCACTGCAGTTCCACCGCAGACCTTCTGTTCATTTTTCCCATTAGATATTTTTTTTCTAATGAAAAACATAGCATACGCAGCTTATAAAAGTTTCAAATCACAGAGAAGTATTTCAGCTTTTCTTTATCCCTTCAGTTATTCGGACCCCTTGAAAATTGCTTTAAATATTTGTTACCTATAGCCTGCTAAGATATCTTTATTTTTTACTGCATTATAAAGCTCTGTGAGGAATATTGGAATCTATTCTCAGTACGAAAAATCAAAAATATAGAAATATTCAGAATAGAAACTTCTCTGCTGATCCAGTGGTTAAGACTTCTCCTGGCAATGGAGGGGTGTGGGTTGGATCCCTGGCTGGGGAACTAAGATCCTACATGCTGTGGGGCAAAACAAACAAACAAACAAACAAACCACAACATAAAACAGAAGCATTATGTATGTAATAAATTAAATAAAGACTTTAAAAATGGTCCACATCAAAAAATCTTAAAGAATTATGCAGAATAAAAAGTTACACTCTTGCCCGCTGGGGGAAGGGCCTCTGCACCAAAGGGGCCCAGTGGTGGCAGACTCCCAGTGAAAGCACCTGGAAGAGAAGGCTGTGAATTCACAGGCTCGGATGGAAGCCCGGCCTGTCCCCAGACCTCCCTGGGATTGGACTCTGACTGAAAGGGCCTAGCATGCGTGATGAGGCCAGAGGCAGCCTAGGGCTTTGCGCTGTATGCTCAGTGTTTCTTTTTTTTTTCCTCCTGGAGCTCGATCCTGGCCTGGGAGTGCTTCTGGCTTCACATTCTGCACCCTTGGCACTCTGGTTTTGTAATAGAGGCCTGAGTGGCCCCATTGTGGAGGTGACACCAGGTTTGTTTTTCCACCCGAAAATGAAAGCCTCTGGAGAGGTATACATTCTCTACCAGATTATGAGATTTGCACACTTTCAGACACTCTACTCCCTTGGTAACAGCAAATTCTTGCCATGAATAGATGACTTTCTACTCCTTGTGAAGACTTTGTTAAGAAGCAGGAATTGCTTGAGGATTCTCTAAACAGACAGTGGTCTAGAAAACAGAAATATCTAGAAAACGAATAGTGTATATTTTCAGCCAGGTACATTTTTACATTTCTGTTGAGGGCCGTGTCTGCTACTGCATCTGATGATATCTTAAGCGGGCTTCCACTCCAGAACCTAGATTCACTTCTTTCCCTATGTCCTCACAACACTATGGTTTTGAAAATCTATCCTTAAACTGCATTTGCTGGTGTTGGCTCAAGTCTAGACCTACAAATATATGGCTCATTTCAGACTTAACAGTTGATAGAACTATCAAGTGAAATTCACTTTTATGATCAGAATGATTCCAAGATATTTATTCTTTTGACACATTACACCTTAGTTCTGCTATGGCTTTTTATAGTCTTCGGTTTGAGACTTGGAAAAACCTCAAAAAAAGAGAAAATGCCTTATCATGATCTAATAACTGCTTATTGAGCACTTGTCCTGTGCAAAGTAACATGCTAGCTCCTGAGAAAAAAAGTCACAGTCTTTTCCTTGATGACCCCATTCTTTTCCCATTCTAGAGGTGATGACACAAACGTTTCAAGGGCATCTCTCAAATCTTTTTCTACACATCACATGCCTACCAAGTACATGATAGCCACAGCCACATAATGAACATAAGTGGTATCATCCCATGAGTGTTGTTTTTCAGAGTTTTAGAAGATTACACAACTACATGTACACTCCTAGTCAGAGCAGCATCATTCACAAGAACCAAAAGGTGGAAACAACTCACATGCCCATCAACAGATGAATAGATAAACAAAGTGTAGTATGTGCATACAGTGGAATATTATTCACCCTTATAAAGGATTTAAATTCTAAGACATGCTATAGCATGAATGAACCTTGAATATAATTATGCTAGGAAAGAAGCCAGTCACAAAAGACCAAATAATGTATGATTACACTTACATGAGCTACCCTAAAATAGTCAAATTGATAAAGTTATATAGCAGAATGATGGTTACCAGGGACTGGGCAGAAGGGAGAATGCAAAGTTATTGTTTAGTAGATACCAAGTTACAGTTTGGGATGCTAGAAAAATTCCAGAGATGGATGGTGGTGATGGTTTTGAGTGTATTTAATGCCAGTGTGAATGTATTTAATACTACTGAATTATACACTCAAAAGAGTTAAAATGGTAAATTTTAGGTTATATATATTTTACCACATTTTAAAAACTGGGGGAAAAAAATCACACAACTAGTACCTTGTAAGAAAGTCAAACATAAACATTTGCAGTGTAAAACATGATGAACCCCACTGGCCAATTCCCCCATCCATCCCATTCTGCTCTCCTGAGGTAAATGCTTGCAGATGCTCTGGTGTGTGCTCTGAGTCTTATCTGTGAACTGACATACATTACAGAGCAAAGTTCTGGTGCCAGACTGGGTTAAAATTCTGGCTCTATCATTGACCAACTTGGTGACCCTTGGGCAAGTTAGTGTTTCTGTGCTTTAGGTTCTTCACTTGTAAAGGAAGAATGGTAATTGAAGCTTCTGAATGAGGGCCCCAGTGATGATACCATTAGATAATGCACTTAGCACAGTACCTAGCACTTAAGTGGTCAAGAAATGTTAGCTTGCTATTGAATGTAGTGTGTTCATCTTTAGAGAATGAGCAGAGTAGGCTGGCAGATAATACCTGTGACATTAAAAGAAGAAAGAAAGGACTGGATGAAATTTGAGGAGGAGGGCCAAGAAGGGCAGCAGAGAAACCCAAGAAAAGAATTGAATGGCTGCCAATCAAATCTAGCATCTACCAATAGAACAAAATGTAGAGGAGATACAAGGAAACACAGAGAGAGGCACAGTAATAAGGGAGACTATCATATACTACTCTCAGTAAAAGACAAATCAAATGGCACAAAGTTATTAAGGAGATAGAAGATGTAAATGAAGTAATTGATAGAGTCCATCTTATGGATATACATAGAACTTTGCACTTCCTCTTATTTTCTCACAAGCATTATGAGTTGTTTTATCTACTTGGAATGGGAAATCTATTATTTTGGAAAACCACTTCTCCCCACTCCAGCCTGGTTCTGGAAAGGGGTAGCAGTCATAGAATCCCTCCTAGCTGGCAACAAGGATGGGCATGGGGCTCAGGCTAGACTAGTAATCATTTCCTATCTTTGGCCATTGGTTGGTTTATAGTTGGCCATGTGACAAAGGACAGGTTAACCAGAAGTCTTCAAGTTTTTTCAAACAATTTGGGCTAAGAAGTTCCTTTAGCACCACTGGTGGTAAACCTGATATGGTAAACCTGAATTCACCATATGGTGAATTCAAGGATATGAATTCAGAGTTGCCTGTGCCATGGGACTGTTGGTAGGCCTAAGCTAACTAGAAAGAATAAAATTGACATAAAGAGAAACAGAGATGCAAAACACAGAGAGTTTTCCAAGGAGAGTTACAATTCTTATTGTTCCTGAGGCCATCTGCATCGCTGCCATTTTGGTGGGTTTATTATACGCATCTGTATATACTTGAGCCTTGAACAATACAGCCTTGAACTGCATGTGCCCACTTATATGTGGATTTCCCCCTCCCCCAAAAAAATCCCANTTGACATAAAGAGAAACAGAGATGCAAAACACAGAGAGTTTTCCAAGGAGAGTTACAATTCTTATTGTTCCTGAGGCCATCTGCATCGCTGCCATTTTGGTGGGTTTATTATACGCATCTGTATATACTTGAGCCTTGAACAATACAGCCTTGAACTGCATGTGCCCACTTATATGTGGATTTCCCCCTCCCCCAAAAAAATCCCATGATGTGGAGCTGCGGATGTGGTGGGTCAACAATGAAGTTTTCAACTGCAGGGAGGATTTGGAAAACTCAACAGAGTCCACAAGACTGGAAAACGTCAGTTTTCATTGTAGTCCAAAAGAAAGTCAATGCCAAAGAATCCTGAAAATGCCGCACAATTGCACTCATCTCACATGCTAGCAAGTTCAGTTCAGTTCAGTCTCTCAGTCATGTCCAACTCTGCGACCCCATGAATCGGAGCACGCCATGCCTCCCTGTCCATCACCAACTCCCGGAGTTCACACAGACTCATGTCCATTGAGTCAGTGATGCCATCCAGCCATCTCATCCTCTGTCATCCCCTTCTCCTCCTGCCCCCAATCCCTCCCAGAANACCAATATTTTTATGTGGGTAAAAATCAAATTAAAATTAGCATGAAAGACACACTGAAGGAGCAGGGACCGCCCTGCCTTCTTTTGCAGGTAAATTGAGCTGGGTTGAAGTGAGCTGAAAGTCTAATTGCTATGGACAGACTGACAGACAGGGGCGCCATACCATTTTAAGCAGTGGCAGGTGGAGACTCTCTTCACTTCTAGCAGCCAAGTCCTGGAGACAAGCCCCCATGCAGTAACACAGAGTTCCCCCAGAGGCTTCATCCAGGTCCAGGAAAATTACCAGTATGTATTTGAATACAGATCAGTGTTATAACCAAGATCCCCAAATAATAATGACTTAAATCAGATAGAAGATCATTTTTCTCAGGCACTAGTCTGATCATAAGCAGAGCTGACGTGGCAGGTCAGTATCCGCAATATACATCTTCCTTCTCATGGTCTTATCAAGTTCACAATCCTACCAACAGGAAGGAGAAGAGGGCCCCTACAAGGGTTCAGTACAAGTTGTACACATCACTTCTGGTCACACTCTAATGACCATAATGTAGTCATATGGTCACACATATCTGGAAGTGCTCGGGCCATGTGCTCAGCTACTAGTAACAGCTGATGCCTACATAGTGCTTCCTGGAACCAAGCACTGTTCTAAGAGCTTTGCTCATATTGACATACAACAACCCATGAAATAAGCACTAAAATCATTTCCATTTTGCAGATAAGGTCACGGAGGCACAAAGAGGTGGAATAACTCACCCAAGGTCATCAGATGGGGGTAAGTGATGGGGAGGGACATTCAAACCCTCACAGACTAGTTCCCAAATGTGTGATTTAAACCATTCTGCAATATTGCCTCTAAATTCAGGATTCTGTTAGTAAAGGAGAAAAGAGAGGATGAAAATTAGGAGACACTCATATCACTACTTTAGCACCCCAGCATTCATGTTTGTCACACACAGCAATGGTCCAAGCTTTGGGATCCTCTCCCTCACTGCTCTATTCTTTCCAGTTTTCTACACATTGCCATTCACAGCAGCCTGTGCCTGGACCCTGCCTCCTGCAGAGACGGCTGCAGAAGTTATCATGTGGCTTCCAGTCACTCCATATTCTAGCCTATTCCCTGTACTTCCCACCACATGAATCCTCCCCAAATGCCATCTTTCTCATGCCATGCCCCTCTTTAGAAACTGACAGGGATAAGCACTATTTAACTATCTCGACTTCTTCAAAATCTGGCCTTCAAGGCCTTTCACTATTTGGTACCAAACATACATCCCAAACTTACAAATCCCTCCTCAGCTCCCGCACAGATTCTCTCTACAGCAGTCAGATTGGTCTATTCGTGTTATATGTATTCCTATAACCTAGCTCTCTGGGTAGAAAATTAAGGATCACCTATATATAGACAGGAGTTTTTGCTCAAGTCCTTTGACCACTGACCATGGCTTCTCCTTGCCCCTGTTAGCTTGTCTGAATTCTACCCATCCCAGCTTGTATCCTACCTGCCCAATGGCTAACTCAGAGTTCTGTTCCCATGTGCCCTGAATGAATATATGCTCAGTGGCTCACCCACCACCCCTTGACCAAGAATGTTAGCCCTCTTTCTGTGTATAGTCTTGCATTTCATAAGACAGTGGCCAGGTTTTGTCCTATTGTGATTCCCTTATTTTAGTGAGGTGCTCAGTATACTTTACTGATTGACTAAGGGTTAATCCTAAGTATTAGCTTATTTAACCAGTTTTAAGAATACCTGTAAGCAACATAACTTGGCAAATGATTTCCACTGGTGTTCTACATTAAGCAACAATATCACATTAAGTCTGCAGGATTGCCTAACGTTAAATGTAAAGGAAATAAGAATATGACATCTTTTCCTTTGCCATGGATGCTATTGTCCACCTTACACAGTTAGAAAAAGTAGATATAGATTTCAACGAGTGTCTAGTCCTCAGACTCTTTCCTGTATTTTGTACAACTAGAAGTATTAAAGAGTTTTCCAGATATTCGTAGATAACCTTGAGCTAAAGCTGAACCCTTGCTATCTCTTGAATTTTGAACATCAGCTATAAGACATGGGGAAAGAAGCCAATGGACATTAATGAAAGGGCTTTCTTTCAGAAAAGATGGGATCAAGTGGTTCTGGAACAGAGAAGGAGGAATGTACTTTCAAAGAGGAACTTCCAGAAGCCTTGTTTGTGCTCTTGGCTCCAGAGTAAGAAGGAAGAAGTGGCGACAAGAATATATTTTAAATTCAGGGCGTTGTAAGCTTGTCTTAGACTTCTGAGCTTTCAGACTGTTTGTTCAGGAGGTGGTTTCAAGGTTTTACAACTTTGCTAAAAACATTTGGTCTCTTCTTTAGATCCATTCAGCTGATATCATTTTTAGTGACTTCCGAGGCAGCATTGTTGCTGAGAATTGATACAGCAATGAATCTTTACTAGCACCTATCAAAACTGGACTTTTGTATCTCACATTTTACTTTGACTACATTTATTTCTTTTCAAAATTCCTTAGAAACCAGCTTTGTCTTGTCAATTGAATAACAGGCATGGGATTTATATAATCACAGCCTTGCCATAGTACAGCTGATTTGCATCTTCTGGTTAAATGCAAATTGGCCATCTTTCAGTTCAAGGCATTTGCCTCTCTTTTTAAATGAATAGCACTAAAGTGACTTGTAGACATGACTGTTTGTTTAGCTTGGCTTTTCTCTTTGATCTCATGTTAACATACCTTAATGGCAGGTAATGATTGATAATAGAGTATTGTAAAGTTCAGGTAATAAATACTGCTTAACTCATAATAATGCTGAATAATGTACTTTTTATGACTTGGTTTGATGGAAAATTTCCTTGTCAGCTTGGTCTAATTGTCCAAACAAAACCACCCATTACTTGAAGAAATACATGTCCACCTTAGACACATTAATTAGGGTCATGGCTGGGCTGCACAAAGGAATATAGTAACACTTTAGTTATCTTTAAATGTAATCTTTGGACAGTCTTACTAATGCTAGACTCAGTTTAATGAGAGCTTTTGTTTACACTTGCCCTTTGAGGCTCACGGGCCTGCATTGGAATCTATGGTGATGGCTGTGGATACACACCAGGGTATCACATGTGCACACACCAGGGTCTCTCCTTTGAGGCTTCCAGAAGTCACCAGTTCTAGTGGTTTGGACATCAAAAGTCACAACACTAAGTTTTCTTTGGCATGGAGGGCAGAGGTATTTGTATGAAGAGAAAAGGAAAATATTTAAAATTTTTTATTGCTCAGTATTTGAAGACACATTGCATTGAGATTAAAGTAAAAAGGGGATTTGGTGTGTTTGGACAAGTTTGGGGGCTGTACATAAAAGTGCTGGGTGAAGAACTATTTGTCCAAACATGGTATTTCCATGATGCTTCATTGACTTTGAAGTTCCAGGATATTCCAGAGAATATGGTACAATAGAAATCAAGGAGATGACCATGTGGGTTTTTAACAAAACAACCCATGTAACACCCAAGGTTTGACTGTATTCCCATAATGAATCTAAAAACAGTTCTCTGAAAAAGAATGCTTGGTTTTAAAGTTGGAATGATTCAATTCATGATTCCAAATGAGTGAAGTGCTAGTGTATTCAACTCAGAGGCTAGTTTTGCTGCATATTGTTGAAAAAAGTATAATTTTTCAGACTTGACCCAAATTGTTATTTCTTTGATGATAGTTTGCTGGGAGAAATATCAATAACCTCAGATATGCAGATGACACCACCCTTATGGCAGAAAGTGAAGAGGAACTAAAGAGACTCTTGATGAAAGTGAAAGAGGAGAGTGAAAAAGTTCGCTTAAGGCTCAACATTCGGAAAATGAAGATCATGGCATCCAGTCCCATCACTTCATGGGAAATAGATGGGGAAACAGTGGAAACAGTGACAGACTTTATTTTTCTGGGCTCCAAAATCACTGCAGATGGTGACTGCAGCCATGAAGTTAAAAAATGCTTACTCCTTGGAAGAAAAGTTATGACCAACCTAGATAGCATATTTAAAAGCAGAGACATTACTTTGCCGACTAAGGTCCGTCTAGTCAAGGCTATGGTTTTTCCAGTGGTCATGTATGGATGTGAGAATTGGACTGTGAAGAAGGCTGAGCACCAAAAATTGATGCTTTTGAACTGTGGTGTTGGAGAAGATTCTTGAGAGTCCCTTGGACTGCAAGGAGGTCCAACCAGTCCATTCTGAAAGAGATCAGCCCTGGGATTTCTTTGGAAGGAATGATGCTAAAGCTGAAGCTCCAGTACTTTGGCCACCTCATGGGAAGCGTTGACTCATTGGAAAAGACTCTGCTGCTGGGAAGGATTGGGAGCAGGAGGAGAAGGGCTCGACAGAGGATAAGATGGCTGGATGGCATCACTGACTCAATGGGCACGAGTCTGAGTGAACTCCAGGAGATGGTGATGGACAGGGAGGCCTGGCGTGCTGCGATTCATGGGGTTGCAAAGAGTTGGACACGACTGAGCGACTGAACTGAACTGAACTGAACTTGCAAGATATGTTCCCTTGGTATATCTAATATTCTTGAAGAGATCTCTAGTCTCTCTTCATGACATTGTACAGGAAGCAGTGATCAAGACCATCCCCACCACCACCAACAACAAAAATATGCAAAGAGGCAAAATGGTTGTCTAGGAGGTCTTACAAATAGCTGAGAAAAGAGAAGAAAAAGGCAAAGGAGAAAGGGAAAGGTATACCCATTTGAATGCAGAGTTCCAGAGACTAGCCTGGAGAGATAAGAAAGCCTTCCTCGTGATCAATGCAAAGAATTAGAGGAAAACAATAGAATGGGAACTGATGCTGACTGAATGTGAGTTCTAACTTGCAGGATGTGGAGCCTAATTCTGTCTGCCTCATTGTCCCCCACCATGCTAAAAAATGATACTAGTGCCTGCCTGAAAAACTAATATGTTGCTTAGTCACTCAGTCATGTCTGACTCTTTGCAACTCCATGCACTGTAGCCCACCAGACTACAGTAATAGCTAACATGTATTGAGCACTTAATATGTGTCAGGCACTTAGGGTTTACATGTATCATCATATCAGCCCCCTAAAGCAGTCTCTGAAGGAGGTGTTATTCTCTGTTTTATTTTATAGGGACCAGAGAAGGCTTTGGAGTTCCTAACTGGTTTGGGACCAGAGACTGGAAGCACTTAACTAGTAAGTAGTGTTAGTTGCTCAGTCGTGTCCAGTGCTTTGCGACCCCATGGACTGTAGCCCACCAGGCCCCTCTGTTCAGTGGAATTCTCCAGGCAAGAATACTGGAGTGGGTAGCCATTCCCTTCTCCAGGGGATCTTCCAGACCCAAGGGTTGAACTCAGGTCTCCAACACTGCGGGCATATTCTTTACCATCTGAGCCAGCAGGGATGGAGTCAGATTCCCTCTGCACAAATGTCCCACAGCCTTTGTGTTTGTTTAGATGCTCATTGCTTCTCATACAGTGCATCCGCCACAAAGTTTCCTGCTTCCACGTGTGCAAACCCTCAGTACCCACATGCAGCCAGGGAATCTAAGACACCCCAACAGGCCACTCTCCTGCTTAAACTCCTCAGGGGTTCCCCTTTGTATCTAGAAGAAAGTTCAAACTTTCTTAGCATACAAGCTTAGCATGCAAGACTCTTTATGATGGGTCACCTGGAAAGAAATAAAGATCCAGGTAATAATCCTACTCACCTCTTGGGGGAGTTTGCTAGCTGAGACTGTGAAGGAAAGGAGGGGCCTCCTTTCCTCTGACTCTGGAGTCTACTTGTGTGCTTGGCTCCCTGAGGCCACTTCCCACTCTGACCCCGCCCCGTCTCATCATTCTTAGCAGTTGCCACTCTTAACTTGCCATCCTGGGTCCCTCTTCTTTTCAGGACTGAAGGCAGGTTTTTGCGCCTGGTTTCACTGTTGAAGGGAATTCAAGAGGAACACTTTAATTTTAAGGGGTTTTCTTGCCAGGTACCACAGGGCACTAGACAAAAACTATGCCAACGTCCCTGACTATTCAATGCTCAATGTCAACCAATCTACATTTTATACCTTGCATGCCCAGAAATTACCTTTTATACTCTACATTTGGATTTTCCTCCATCAGCTGACAAATGAACCATCAGACTCTCCCATGGGCCCTGCCTGCCAATCACTGTTCAGTTTTAGCAGCAGCATCTTATTTTCCTAGCAGTGTTATTATAGTTATTTAAGGATTTCATTATAAGGTGTCTCTATTTTACAAAAACACTCTTAAAACAGAAATATTCAACATTCTATCAACTAATATTTGTTGAGAGGCTATTATAAGTGTAGGGGGAGCTGTGGCAAACAGGACAGTTAAGATTCCTGCATTATGCTGAGAAAGACAATGTATGGACAAATAAATATGCAACAGCATGGTTAGCAACATAAGAAAATAAACTAGGGTGATGTGATAGAGAAGTGGTTGGGACGGCTTTAGATTAGTTAGAGGAAAAGCTTCTAAGCAGGTGACATTTGAGCTGAGATCTGAATGGTAAGAAGGATCCATCCATATGAATAATTGGAAGTATTCAGACAAGTGCTAGGGACAGAGGTGGAGAGAAGCTGTCCTTCTCTGCAGTCACAATAAGAATGCTAGAAAAGCTAGGTATTTTGATGAGCAGGGGGTGGGGTGGAATATTATGCAGCAGATGTGAGCAAACAGATCTTTAAGATCTTGTAGGCTAATGGTTTTCAAACTCTTTTAATGAGATCCACAGAAAGAAATGCAATTTATGTTGTAATCCACTACACACACACACACACACCCCACCCATCTTAAACATAAATTCTTTCAATAAACTTCGATTGTTTTCCATTTTATTTTACAATGCTAATCCTTAACCAGCGTTGGTTTCACAACCTAATAATGGCTTACTTTGGAAAACTCTGTCTTAGATTATAGTAAGGAGTTTGGATTTTATTCTTGGTATAATTGGAAACCTCTGGAAAACTGTGAGAGGGAGAGTAACATGGTCTGATTTACATTTTTAAAAAACTGACTTTGACTGCTGTCTAGAGAGCAAATTGCATGGAGGTGGGGAGAGTAGCAGCAGGGAGCCCAGTTAGGAAGCTGTTGTATTTCATCTAAGTGAGAAATGATGATGGCTTGGACTAGAGTGGTAGCAGAAGATGCTGAGAAAAGTGGACAAATGCTATAAAACTTGGCAGTAAAGCCAAACGTTGGATGTGAAATGTGTAGCAGAGATAGGAGGCAAGAATTACTCCAAGAGTTGTTTGGTTGTTTATTTTTAGTATCGAGTGGTATAGACTTCTTCTGAGATGAAAATTTGGGGAATGATTACATTTGGGGGAATAGGAATATAGTTTTGGGTATTTCAAGTGTAGAATATCTGTATCTACTATTCCTATTATTGGAGATGTTAGGTAGGAAGTTAGACTTCAGTAAAGGTGCAAAGTTGGTTATGAAGCTTTAAGAGGCAGTAGTGTCAGGATGACTTAATTGTGAAAGCCATTCCAAGAAAAAAGAAAACTCTTAACTTTCTTCTTTTATTCCCTTCCCTTTTCCTTCCTTCTTTCCCTCCTCCCTTCATTCCTTCTTCTTCTTTTTTTTTTCCCTCTGTTTCTCAAAGGCAGTAGTTTTCAAACTTCAAATGAAAGTTTTGGTAAAACCTCAAATAGAAAATAAATATTGGAATAATGGTGCCATTTTCTTCTCTTTGTACAGACCTAATTAGCAACTTCATGAAACCCAAAGTTTTCACAGATCATTATTGAAGTGCATGCCTTTTCTCTTTGAGGAGACTTCAAGTAACAAGAAATAGCTAATATCTGTGAGCCAATTATTTACTCAGGGAAGGCAAATTAAGATTATTCTCTGTGATAGAATCACTGATAGAATTTCACCCTAGAGAAATAATGGAGAGCCAGAGAGCTTACACAGATTGCTTCTTAAAGAGAATCACATTTCATTAGTTGATCAGAAAGTGTGTTATACTTAAATAATTTAATAAAAAGATATTGATGTGTGGGACTTCTCTGGGGGTTGGGGGTAGGAGGCCCAATGGTTAAGACTCTGTGCTTCCATTCAGCAGGCACGGGTGTGAGCCTTGGTTGGGAACCTAAGATCCCACATGCCACAAGGTACAGCCAAAAAAACAAAAGAAAGTGTGCAGCAGAAAAGATATTGGTAAGCATTTTTTTTCCCCCAAACACAGTGTTTTTTTAAATAATGCTCACTTTGCAGTCAGAAAACGTGAGTTGAATTTCTGTGTAATCTCTTACCAGCAGCTATAAGCCTGGTGTAAGAGCAAGTAATGTCACTTCTCTGAGCCTCAGTCAGTCAGTCAATTCAGTCACTCAGTTATGAGCTTCAGAGTATTTATTCAGTTCAGTCACCCAGGTGAGTCTGACTCTTTGCGACCACATGGAGTGCAGCACACCAGGCTTCCCTGTCCATTACTAACTCCGGGCACTTACTCACACTCATGTCCACTGTGTTGGCGATGCCATCCAACTATCTCATCCTTTGTTGTCCCTTTCTTCTCCCACCTTCAATCTTTCCCAGCGTCAGAGTCTTTCCAAATGAGTATGTTCTTCGCATCAGGTGGCCAAAGTATTGCAGTTTCAGCATCAGTCCTTCCTGTGAATATTCAGGACCTATTTCTTTTAGCATGGACTGGTTGGATCTCCTTGTAGACCAAGGGACTCTCAAGAGTCTTCTCCAACACCACAGTTCAAAAGCATCAATTATTCGGTGCTCAGCTTTCCTTACAGTCCAACTCTCACATCCATACATGACTACTGGAAAAACCATAGCTTTGACGAGACGGACCTTTGTTGACAAAGTAATGTCTCTGCTTTTTAATATACTGTCTAGGTTGGTCATATTTTTCTTCCAAGGAGCAGGCGTCTTTTAATTTCATGGCTGCAGTCACCATCTGCAGTGATTTTGGAACCCAAAAAATTAGTCTGTCACTGTTTCCATTGTTTCCCCATCTATTTGCCGTGAAGTGATGGAACTAGATGCCATGATCTTAGTTTTCTGAATGTTGAGTTTTAAGCCTGCTTTTTCACTCTCCTCTTTCAGTTTCATCAAGAAGCTCTTTAGTTCTTCCTCACTTTCTGCCATAGGGGTGGTGTCATCTGTATGTCTGAGGTTATTGATATTTCTCCCAGCAATCTTGATTCCAGCTTGTGCTTCATCCAGCCTGGGCTTTTGCATTATGAACTCTGCATATAAGTTAAATAAGCAGGGTGAAAATATATAGCCTTGATGTACTCCTTTCCCGATTTAGAACCAGTCTGTTGTTCCATGTCCAGTTCTAACTGTTGCTTCTTGACCTGCATACAGATTTCTCAGGAGACGGTTAAGTGATCTGGTATTTCCATCTCTTTAAGAATTTTCCATAGCTTGTTGTGATTCACACAGTCAAAGGCTTTGGTGTGGTCAGTAAAGCAGAAATAGATGTTTTTCTGGAACTCTTGTGCTTTTTGATGATCCAACGGAGGTTGACAATTTGATCTCTGGTTCTTCTGCCTTTTCTAAATCCAACTTGAACATCTGGAATTCTCAATTCATGTACTATTGAAGCCTGGCTTGGAGAATTTTGAGCATTACTTTACTAGTGTGGGAGATGAGTGCAATTGTGCAGTATTTTGAATATTCTTTGTCACTGTCTTTCTTTGGGATTGGAATGAAAACAGACCTTTACCAGTTTTGTAGCCACTGCTGAGTTTTCCAAATTTGCTGGCATACTGAGTGCAGCACTTTCACAGCATCATCTTTTAGGATTTGAAGTAGCTCAACTGGAATTCCATCACCTTCGCTAACTTTTTTCATAGTGATGCTTCCTAAGGCACACTTGACTTCACATTCCAGGATGTCTGGCTCTAGGTGAGTGGTCACAGCACCATGGTTATCTGGTCATGGAAACCTTTTTTGTATAGTTCTTCTGTGTATTCTTGCCACCTCTTCTTAATATCTTCTGCTTCTGTTATGTCTATACCATTTCTGTCCTTTATTGTGCCCATCTTTGCATGAAATGTTCTCTTGGTATCTCTAATTTTCTTGAAGAGATCTCTGCTACTGCTAAGTCACTTCATTCATCTGACTCTGTGCGATCCCATAGACGGCAGCCCACCAGGTTCCTCTATCCCTGGGATCCTTCAGGCAAGAATACTGGAGTGGGTTGCCATTTCCTTCTCCCAAAAAGATCTGTAGTCTTTCTCATTCTATTGTTTTCCTCTATTTCTATGCATTGGTCACTGAGGACAGCTTTTGTATCTCTCCTTGCTATTCTTTGGAACTCTGGATTCAGATGGGTATGTCTTTTCTCCTTTGCCTTTAGCTTCTCTTCTTTTCACAGCTATTTGTATGGCCTCTTCAGACAACCATTTGCCTTTTTGCATTTCTTTTTGTTGGGAATGGTCTTGATCACTACCTCCTGTACAGTGCACGAACCTCCTTCCATAGTTCTTCAGGCACTCTGTCTATCAGATCTAGTCCCTTGAATCTATTTCTCACTTCCACTGTATAATCATAAGGGATTTGATTTAGGTCATACCTGAATGGTCTATGGTTTTCCCTACTTTCTTCATTTAAGTCTGAATTTGGCAATAAGGAGTTCATGATCTGAGCCACAGTCAGCTCCTGGTCTTGTTTTCACTGATTGTACAGAGCCTCTCCATCTTTGGCTGCAAAGAATATAATCAATTTGATTTTGGTATTGACCATTTGGTAATATCCATGTGTAGAGTCTTCTCTTGTGTTGTTGGAAGAGGGTGTTTGCTATAACCAGTGCATTCTCTTGGCAAAATTCTGTTAGCCTTTGACCTGCTTTGTTTTGTACTCCAAGGCCAATTTGCCTATTACTCCAGGTGTTTCTTGACTTCCTACTTTTGCATTCCAGTCCCCTATAATGAAAAGGATATCTTTTTTGGCTGTTAGTTCTAGAAGGTCTTGTAGGTCTTCATAGAACCTTCAGCCTCTTCAGTTCACCTTCAGCTTCGTCAGCATTACTAGTCAGGGCATAGACTTGGATTACTGTGATATTGAATGGTTTGCCTTAGAAATGAACAGAGATCATTCTGTCATTTTTGAGGTTGCACCAAAGTACTGCATTTTGGATTCTTTTGTTGATTTTGATGGCTACTCCATTTCTTCTAAGGGATCTTTGCCTACAGTAGTAGATATAATAGTCATCTGAGTTAAATTCACCCATTCCAATACATTTTAGTTCGCTGATTCCTAAAATGTCCATGTTCACTCTTGCCATCTCCTGTTTGACCACTTCCAATTTGCCTTGATTCATGGAACTAACATTCCAGGTTTCCATTGCAATATTGCTCTTTACAGCATCAGACTTTACTTCCATCACCAGTCACATCCACAACTGGGTGTTGTTTTTGCTTTGGCTCTNTCCATGTGTAGAGTCTTCTCTTGTGTTGTTGGAAGAGGGTGTTTGCTATAACCAGTGCATTCTCTTGGCAAAATTCTGTTAGCCTTTGACCTGCTTTGTTTTGTACTCCAAGGCCAATTTGCCTATTACTCCAGGTGTTTCTTGACTTCCTACTTTTGCATTCCAGTCCCCTATAATGAAAAGGATATCTTTTTTGGCTGTTAGTTCTAGAAGGTCTTGTAGGTCTTCATAGAACCTTCAGCCTCTTCAGTTCACCTTCAGCTTCGTCAGCATTACTAGTCAGGGCATAGACTTGGATTACTGTGATATTGAATGGTTTGCCTTAGAAATGAACAGAGATCATTCTGTCATTTTTGAGGTTGCACCAAAGTACTGCATTTTGGATTCTTTTGTTGATTTTGATGGCTACTCCATTTCTTCTAAGGGATCTTTGCCTACAGTAGTAGATATAATAGTCATCTGAGTTAAATTCACCCATTCCAATACATTTTAGTTCGCTGATTCCTAAAATGTCCATGTTCACTCTTGCCATCTCCTGTTTGACCACTTCCAATTTGCCTTGATTCATGGAACTAACATTCCAGGTTTCCATTGCAATATTGCTCTTTACAGCATCAGACTTTACTTCCATCACCAGTCACATCCACAACTGGGTGTTGTTTTTGCTTTGGCTCTGTCTCTTCATTCTTTCTGGAGTTATTTCTCCACTCTTCTCCAGTAGCGTATTGAGCATCTACCAACCTGGAGAGTTCATCTTTCCGTGTCCTATATTTTTGCCTTTTCATACTGCTCATGGGTTCTCAAGGCAAGAATATTGAAGTGGTTTGCCGTTACCTTCTCCAGTGGACCACATTTTGTCAGAACTCTCCACCATGACCCATCCATCTTCCATGGCCCTATACAGCATGCCTCATAGTTTCATTGAGTTAGACAAGGCTGTGGTCCAGTTCGATTAGTTTCCTGTGATTGCATTTTTCATTTTCTCTGCCCTCTGATGGATAAGAATAAGAAGCTTATGAAGCTTCCTGATGGGAGAGACTGACTGAGGAGGAAACTGGATCTTCTTCTGATGGGTGGGGCCATGCTCAGTAAATCTTTATTAGTTGGGCAAAACATTTTCCTCATAGGTTTGTTGCAAAGATTAAGTAGAAATAACACATAGAGCACCTAGTACTGGGGCATACTTGTCATACAGTAAGTAGGCTCTTAAAATAAGACTCCTAGTTATTATGATTATACGTTTGCTTAGTTTGGTGACAAAGATTGAGGCCTAGGTTACATATGGCCTCTAGCCCTGTACATGCTAATAAGAAGCCTGGCTGGTATTTAAATAGAGCACGACATTTGTTTAAAGGCTAAGTGAAATGGTTTTTATAATATATGGTCATACTTTGGATGACTTTTCAGAAATTTGAATCCGTTACATACCTAAGGAAATGAAAAAGCCGAAAAACTCTGGCACCTGGCCTAACGGCCTGAATTCTTTTGGGTTAATACAGTTTGTCCTCTTTGTTCTTGTTTAATAGAAGTTAGGTCCTGACCACAGCTCATTTCTATATTGCTGCCTCTCTGGGATGCCTCTTTGAGTTTGCAGAGCACAGAATACAGAGGATAAACATGACCAAGGCGCCACAGTTATGAAAATGGAAGTCTGCATAACTAAAATTGAGTTTCATCCATTCATTCACTCAATAAATATTTCCTGAGCTTTGTGTACCGGGAACACATAAGTGCAGACACTGTATTGTGACAATGACAAGACCGACAGAACTCTGTCCTAGTAGGATCAGACGATAAACAAACACACACAGAAATAATTACAGTTTGTGGTGATTATGATGAAGTAAGTAAGCATGATGCTGTGATAAAGGGTAAGTAGGTAGAGAAGGCTTCTCATAGGAGACAGTGTTCAAGGTGAGACCAAAAGCCAGCCACGTAGAAGGGTTAAGAGAGAAGCTTTCCAGACAAAGGCAATGATAAGAGTGCTGAAGTGGGACAGAGCTGGAAAAATTTTAAGAACTTCTAGAAAGTCAGCATGAGCGGTGTATAATGAAGGAAGGAGGGAGATAAAGGCACGAGCCACATCACACAAACCTTTAAGGTGTTTGAGGATTTCTGAAATCTATGGGAAATCATTGAGGACTTTGAAATAGGGGAGTGACATGAGCTGGGTTACATTTAAAAAAAAAAATTTACTCTAAAGAGAACAGATGAGAAGGGGCAAGAGTGGGTGCAGTGGGGCAGCTATGAGATAGCACAGATGAAAATGAATGATGGCTTAACGGGAAGCAGAGCCAGTAGGACTTGCCGATAGACCGTGAAGACTGAGGAAAGGGAAGAACCATAGTTCCTGGCTTTCGCAGTTGTTCCAGTGGTTCTGTCATTTTCAGAGAAAGGGAAGGCTTTAAGATGATCAGCTTAGGAGTTTGGTGGAGAGGGAATCACATGTTCCCCTTTGGAATGTCATTACATTTGGGATGTCAGCAAGACAAACAAGCAGACATGCCAAAATGTCAGCTGGATATGGGGGAAAGTGTAGAGCTTACAGTATACTGCAAAGCTGGAAACAAAAGTTTGAGACTCTGGAAGTTCATGTGTGGTATTTGAATCTACAAAGATCGATAAAAATCTTGCAGAGAGAGGAATAAGAGAGAGCTCAAGATTTGCCTTTGAGGACTCCAAAATTAAGATAATTGTAGAGGAAAAGGAATTAGCAGAAGAAGCCAAAAAGCCATAGGCTTGAGGTAGGAGAAAAATTGTAAGACATATCTGTAGAGGAAAAAAAAAAACCTAGGAGAGACAAGTGTAGAAATGAAGTATTTCACTGTATTGAAATCCCTTTTAACCCTGAAGTTTCTCTATATGATAGACACCACCACTACCATAGCAGTGTTGACCTTGGCTAACTCTTTTATGGGTGTCTGATGGACAATTTAACATTTTTTTAAAAAGTAAATATAGAAAGCTTTATTTTATTTTTTTTTAGTTTCAGCTATGTTGAAGTATGTTTAACTTGTTTAAGCTTTCTGAATATTAGTTTCCTGATTTGTAAAATAGGGCAATACATGCATTTCATTGGCATTTGTAAACACTGAATAAGCTAATTAATATAAGTTATTCACAGAACACTCGGTATATAGAGCTCAATAAATAGAAGCTATTATTATGAAATAGCATTGTGTTTAGAAACCATAAGACCCACATTCTAGTGATTTTAATTTGGATCCTACATTTAGAAGTTGTTTCCTTGGGCAATAATAGTTATTTGATTATCAATTTTTTTACCAGTAAGTGGGGAAATAATTTCTGTCTTGCCCTTCTTTCTCATAGGGCTGTCCAAAGGATTAAATGGCCCAGTGAATAAGAGGAGGAACTATAAGCCATTCAGTGCTCAGGAAATATGAGGGATTTCCCTTTGTCCAGTAGAATTTCTATTTGTCTGGTTTTCGAGTCAGTCAAGTGTCTATACCTTATGAGTTCTGGGAATAGGTTTGAGGAAGGCAAGTGACAAAACTGGAAAATGAAGCTTTTTAAATAGACCTAAGCTTATCAGATTTAAGTTTCAACTCTGCAACATTGTGTTTCCCTTACTCTCTTTTAAAGGGATCTGCATGTATCAAGATATTAATACAAGGAGAAGCAACCAGTTCCTGAGGAGATAGGCTATCTTCCCAGCATAACTACCCCACTGTAGATGTCAAAAATTTAGCTTTCGTTGGATTGAGAATGCAAGGTCAGTGTAACACATAAGAAGAGGAACACTTCTCTTCCAGGCATGACCATGTCTCCCTAGCTCTCTATGACTCAGGAAGAGGCAGGTTGAATGGGAAAAGGGAAGTTAGGAAGACGAAAAAGAGGGGGAAGTAAAATGATGCTTGGAGAGAGAGAAGGGAATAGAAACTCTTAGAATTTGAAAGGGGAAACACCATCCTCAGATTAAATATGAAGCCTTCAAAAGATGCTAGAAGGAAAGAATGTTGGAGGGAAGGGTGCTGCCTCTGGACCAATCATGACTCATGAGACATTTGCTAATGAAGAAGCTAAATCTAGAAAGGTAAAATGACTAATTCACTGTTACTTGTAAAGACTGACACTTTAGTAATCACTGGTGATTTTCTATGGTGCTTAAAAAGTAACAACAAAGCCTTGATGTTATCTTCCATGAACAACTTCTTTGAACCTATTTTATATTATATACAAGACCAGACCAACTCTCATCACCTGCACCACTACTATCCTATGCAAACCATCCATCCTCATCACTCCCCTGAATTAGTGAATGGTTTCATGTTTTCCCCTTGTCCCCCAGCAGAGTGAGATCTGTAAAAACTTAAGATCATGTTACTTCGCTGTTCAACACATTCACTGGCTTCCCATCTTACTTGGAGTAAAACTCAAAGAGCTAACCATCACTTAGGAAGCCCTGTGTAAAGTTGCCTCCCATATGCTTCTTTCATTTCATATCCCACCACTGCCCCTCGTCCCCCTCACTCCATTGCAGCCACGATATCTCTGATATTCCTTTGACAAAAGCAGCATGCTGCTACCTCAGGACCTGTGTACTTGGTGGTTCCGTTTCTTGAAACACTCTTCCCTCAGATATCTGTGTGGCTCACTTCTGACTCCTTCAGTTCTGTTTCATGGTCAGCTTATCAGATCACCTTCTTGACCAGCCTCTTTAATTAGTGCATACATATATTCAGGCCTCCAGTCCTCTACTTCACTGAATTTCCTTCTAGCATTGTCACCTTTGTACATGTTTTATATTTGTTATCTGGCTCCTTTTACTATAATATAAGGTCTACAAGGAAAGAGATTTGTTGGTTTTTTTAGTCCTTAATTTTTCAACAATGAGGTACAATTTCACGCCAGTCAGAATGACGGCTATCCAAGTCTACAAGCAATAAATGCTGGAGAGGGTTTGGAGAAAAGGGAACCCTCTTACATTGTTGGTGGGAATGCAAACTAGTACAGCAACTATGGAGAACAGTGTGGAGATTCCTTAAAAAACTGGAAATAGAACTGCCTTATGACCCAGCAATTCCACTGCTGGGCATATACACTGAGGAAACCAGAATTGAAAGAGACACGTGTACCCCAGTGTTCATTGTAGCACTGTTTATAATAGCCAGGACATGGAAGCAACCTAGATGTCCATCAGCAGATGAATGGATAAGAAAGCTGTGGTACATATATACAACGGAGTATCACTCAGCCATTAAAAAGAATACATTTGAATCAGTTCTAATGAGGTGGATGAAACTGGAGCCTATTATATAGAGCGAAGTAAGTCAGAAAGGAAAACACCAATACAGTATATTAACACATATATATGGAATTCAGAAAGATGGTAACGATAACCCTGTATACAAGACAGCAGAGGAGACACAGATGTATAGAACAGTCTTTTGGACTTTGTGGGAGAGAGCAAAGGTGGGATGATTTGGGAGGATGTTATTGAAACATGTATAATATCATGTGTGAAATGAATCGCCAGCCCAGGTTCGATGCATGATACAGGATGCTTGGGGCGGTGCACTGGGATGACCCAGAGGGATGGTACGGGGAGGGAAGAGGGAGGGGGGTTCAGGATGGGGAACACGTGTATACCTGTGGTGGATTCATGTTGATGTATGGCAAAACCAATACAATATTGTAAAGTAGAATAAATGAATAAAATGTTAAAAAAATTCTAAATCTGATATGTCTTAGGCACTGAACAAATGTTTGCTGAATGAATAAATAAATGAATAAAAACTTGTGACTTAGAACAAAAGGAGCAAACATATTAGGAATTTTTAAAAGATGTGGAGATATCCCTTAATTCTGTTACTTCCCAGCCATCAGCCTTTAGGCACATTGTCAGACTCAGTTTCTCTGGCCTATTACCTATAGATGGTACCTGACTGGATTCCTTATAGAGTTGTGAGGATTAAAGAAGACATTGAATTTAGCTGAAGTCAGGACAAGGGAATTAACATTTATTGAGTACCATCAAAAGCTGGAACCAGTACACAGTATCATTCTCACAACACTCTTGTAATGCAGGTATCATTTTCCTATTTAACTGGGATTAATCTGTAGCTAAGGGAGTTGTTATCTGAACAGTAAGCAGTGGAATTACGGTTTTCATCCAGTGCCCTGTGGCCCTTCCATTCGTGTCCTTTACGCCAACCCACCTTCAGATGCTGGTTGCTATTTTCAGGATGCCATCAGGAGCCAAGTGTGGAAGCCAGAACTGCATATTGAGTTGTCATCAAATCTTTATAAAATGGGAAAGAAGGGATCTTAGCCAATGAAACTTGTCTCCTCCATATGGTTAAATTTTGTAAAGAAAACTTGGAGCTGACTCTCCTGAAAGAGCTCTAGCTGGCCTGCAGTTCCAGGAATGGACCACTCAGTCTCTGCCTGACTATTCAGAGCCACTCTGGGGTTTTGGGGGGTTACCTTCACCTCCATTCTTCAGCAGATATGGCACCTGCTATTTACTGAAAAACTTTCTACTTTACAGGCTTCCTTCATGTGCCAAAATATGGAGGAAGAAGAGGCAGGCCAAAGCAAAGTCCTGTCTTTCTTATTTCTCAGCTGTATCTGGTCCTTCTAATGCATGCTGTGATTCCTGCCCAGGGCTCAAGGAATTTCATTTTTAGCCCTTCTGCATCCTAAATACTTCTCAGTGAAGGAAGTCTTCTCCCTTTCATGTTTCCTGGGCCATTTGGGTCCAGATGGGTCACTTGTCTTAAAGAGATGCTGCTGATTCTGACAGAAATTTCCATGAATGTGGGTCTCTATATCACTGGTCTTCATTTGGGTTGTACTGGTGGGGAACAGTGCTTTTTTAACACAATAAATTGCCTGACCTAGCAATTTCCCATTTGTTTCTCACCTTAGGTGGGGTGGCAAGTCTGGTCAAGTAAATAGATTTCTTGGAAGAATAGTTCTCACACTTTTCATGTTCAATGTATTTTCAGTGACTCAACTAAAAGACTCATTTGGCAACAGTAAACAAGTCAGCAGTAATTAGTGATTGGTTGGAACTACAGAAAATAATGTTTTCCCAGACTTTAGGGTTTTTTGGCCTCACAGCACCACTGTTGCTGTTTGATAGAAATACTGACTGTCTTGACTAGTCTTTCTTATATACACAGAAGACAATGTTCTCAGGTATTTCATAAACATTTTTTTCCTTAGCGTCTGCTTGAATCTGCAATACAATCCTTCCTGGTTCACAGGAAGTTTTGCTCTGCCCTGTATCACTGTATCATGTTGCACAACCCACTGAATGCAATACTTAATCTGACAGGCACTGTAAAACAGAGTATTTTAGTGAGAGACAAAATACATTGGCATATTGATCAAAAATTTGTAACACATCCAATTTTTTTGATACATATATGTTCTGTATCACGTTGTGAAACTTTGGTCTGGACAAATATAGTCCAAGATTCTGACTTTCTGTTCTCTTTTATTATTTTTCTCCTTTATATATAATTGTATGTAACTTCTGATTTAGCCAAGATGATTTGTGGGTTTTTTTTTTTTTTTTTTTTTTGCTCCCTAAATACCAACATTCTTTTTCTCTAAGTCCAATGAGGTCGCAAAGACAGTAATATCTAAATACAACTCTGGTTCACAATAAAGAAATCTAATATGAAGAAAGTGCATTAGTGAAAAAAAATTGAGTTTGATTCCCAGCCATTCGGTAATTGGGTAGTGTTAATCTGAAATTTTCATACTGGTATCACCGACTCAATGGACCTGAGTTTGGGTAAACTCTGGGAGTTGGTGATGGACAGGGAGGCCTGGTGTGCTGCAGTCCATGGGGTCGCAGCAAGTCAGAAACGACTGAGTGACTGAACTGAACTGAATCTGAACTTATATTCCTTCATCTGTAAAATATAGATAATAATGCTACCATCCTATGAAGATTGGATGATAATATATGGAGTATATATGTCGCTCAATTGTGTCCACCTCTTTGCGACCCCATGGACAGCAGCATGCCAGGCCTCCCTGTCCATCACCAACTCCCGGAGTTTATCCAAACTCACGTCCATCAAGTTGGTGATGCGATTCAACCATCTCATCTTCTGTCGTCCCCTTTTCCTTCTGCCTTCAATCTTTCCCAGCATCAAGGTCTTTTCAATGAGTCAACTCTTCACATCAGGTGGCCAAAGTATTGGAGTTTCAGCTTCAACAGCAGTCCTTCCAATGAACACTCAGGACTTATCTCCTTTAGGATGGACTGGTTGGATCTCCTCACAGTCCAAGGGACTCTCAAGAGTCTTCTCCAACACCACAGTGTTCAAAAGCGTCAATTCTTTGGCACTCAGCTTTCTTTATAGTCCAACTCTTATATCTATCCATGACTACTGTAAAAACTGTAGCTTTGACTAGATGGACCTTTTTTTGCAAAGTAATGTCTCTGCTTTTTAGTATGCTGTCTAAGTTGGTCATAACTTTCCTTCCAAGGAGTAAGCGTCTTTTAATTTCATGGCTGCAGTCACCATCTGCAGTGATTTTGGAACCCCCCAAAATAAAGTCAGTCACTTTTTCCACTGTTTCCCATCTATTTGCCATGAAGTGATGAGACCAGATATGTGTCAAAGTGCTTAGTTAATATTAATTTCCTTTTCTTTATAGCCCTCATCTCCTCTGGGTATCTCTATGTATCTGCTGGTACTGCTGCTGAAGGACTTAGGTTAGGTTTAAAGGATGGATGTGCTGAAATTGACAGCCAACCAGTAAGTCAGAGTTATGCTATCTTCCTGAAGTGGCAAAAAGATGCTTATTAACTCTTAAGATGTTTAAACATAGCCTCCTCTTTTTATAAACCTGTTTTTTTTTTTTTTCTTCAAGAAAATCTCAGTAATTCCATTATCCCTTGGCATGGGTTCTTCTAATCCTGGGCAGTAGATTTGAGGAAGAAGGAGAGCACAAGAGGGAAAGTGGGGTAAGAGCCAATAAAAAGGTGCATTATCAAGCTGGCCATACATTGTATCAAGTGACAATGTTTCCTGATCCATGGGACTTTTCTAAGAGATCATAAAGACAATTGCTTCTCAAGTCAGTCCTTCCAGGAAAAGAAGGAAGGAGAATTTATCCATTAGCTCCCATTTCTTATTCATCAAATGCTTGCTCCCTAGCACATTCATTCTTTAATACTTCTGAGTTAATCATATGTGTTACTTAGCAAGGCAAGAGATGCTTTGTATGGGCATGGGTAAAATGCTATTAGGTTGTGCCCACATGAAATGAGTCAGTCTCTAGCCAGAGTTTGTCAGTACAGGGGCTATTGGTGTTGGAACAAGATAGAAACAAGTATGGCAATGATAGAAACAGATCAAGAGAATCTAAAGCACCCAGGAGTACAATAGGATACAATCCACCCTCTCGCACAGTTCAGTTCAAGTCATGTGCTCTTGTTATATCTAGCTACCATTCTGAATTAAGAGACCTCTCTCTCTTTTCTTTTTCTTTCTTTTTTTGGGAGGAACAACATACTGCCAGCTTCAATTGATTCCAAGAGTATAATAAATAGAACCTCCTTTCTTCACCATCTATTCCAGAATTCCCTCCCTTTCAGTTGCTTGCCTGCTGGAGTGACCTCATTTCTGAAGGTATATATTCATGATGGCCTTGCCTTTATCAGGCAATGGTTACTACAGCTGATCATTTGCCAGGTGCAAAACAACCAAAAGATACCTTAGTGAATTCCTGGGTTGCTGACACATCCTTTTTTTATCCCTATTGTATAGCAGCAATTCTGGATTTCTTCACATGATAATGAGGGTCAGTAACTCTTGACAAGATATTAATATGTTTCTTTGCCTGATGTTTCTTGCTATAAAGAGTTCAGTTAACAGGTAGGTCCTACCTTCGAGTTCAATAGGAAATTTTCTGTGTTATTTGACAGAAGTACCCTTCCATTCCACTCTAGCTATCTGATCCCCAGGAACCACTATCTCTAATCTTAGAGAACCTAAAATCAGAAAGTACAAATTCTGAGAGTTTTGGGAATTATTGAGAAAGAACCCATTTGTATTTTGATCCTGTGCTTTCCAGAGCCATTTATTCTAACTATTTAGGATAAAGCATTATCATATATCTACCATTTAGCATCACATACCCTTCATCCTACAGGAGAGCAGTCAATCCTGAGTTGGTGCCTTAGCTGAAACTCCAACAAGGCTTTCAAATGTTCTTTTAGACAGCTGCTCTTGATGAAGGATGTACATTGAAGACCAGTGGTTCTTGCAGTTTAGCATCTATTGTAGCACTTCCTTTGGCATCAAAAGGGATCTTGCTGAAAGGAAATGTTGTATGGAATGTGATGCTAATAGATCAGGCATCCTATGAGCTCTCTAGATAGTGGTGCTGAGGAAAGTGCAAGGGAAGAAAAGGTAACATCCTTAGCAGATTTCTATTCCAGTGAGATAAAATCATTGCCCTTTTCATGGTTGAACGGGTACATTATAATTGACCTACTGCTTAAATTGAAGTTGCCTCAAGGGATGGTGCCATATTGATGGTTCAGATTTGGTCTCTTCTTCTGAGAAACTGGATGGATATTCGCCATGGCAGCAGCTATGTCAGTCTTGATTAGAAGTACACGCTGTTAGACCCATTTGGTGTCTTCATCCCTCCATATGGCCATTCTGTCAATTGGCCCATTACATGAGGCTTTAGGTTGCTAAGAAAAGGAGAAAAATGACATCTTTAGAAAGAATCATTCGTTCGCTTAACTGTTGAAAGCTTCCTCTGCAGGGAATACTTTTTAACGAGCATTATTGTAAGACACGAAGATCTACACACTTTGTGACTACTTTTATAGATTTTTTTACATATCTCTTTCCCAGAACTACTAACTTAAAACTTCCAGTGTTACTTGTTCTAGGCCCCTCAACAACTAGCCAAGTCATGCAACCATTTACCAGGAGTCTAAATACCTTAAGCTACATCTTGAGCTTAGCACTGGATGACCCTCCATTAGCACTGGATGACCAAGTGTAGTGCTAACAGATCTGCCCACTGGGAGAATTTTTCTTTACCACTGTCCTCTAGAAATACCTGAGTGGAATTGTAATGGCAGTTGTCCATTTTCAGTCAGTGTCAACGTATTATGCCAATCCATCTGTGAACTAAGCCCAAGTTCTCTCTTGTGACAATTGCTTGCAGGATATCCCCCGATGAACTATAGATTTGAGTTTTAGAAGAGGCATTGATTCAATGGGGATAGATAATGGGGAAGTCTGAGCTGTTTATGCAATGTGCTTGTGCCTTTTCAAGTCACTTAAGCCCAAGCTCTATTGTACCATTTACATGGAATAATGAATTGTGTTGCACCTGCTTGAATTTATGCCATGGTGAATTAACCAATATCCAGCATGTAATGGGCAGCTCTGGTCACATAGTCTTTGATATCAGTACTCAGTCCCTCCTGGGTCTAGTAGGATTCCAGCTGTTGAGTTTCAAATAGGAAGTTGTTCTCTGTTGCAAAAGCCATGGCCCTATTCTCAAGTTCTAACTGGAGACAGTGTAGCAACTTTCCTATTGACACATGCTTAGTTCTCCACTGAGCTCTCTTTTACCACTGTTGCCTTTAGTTTATGGCTAATGGACTTGAGGTTCACAGCCTCACCTTGCTATGAACCCCTCTTTTGCTCTGAGTTCCATGTGAAATTGTCTTATAAGCAACCTGATAAATGGGATGGAGCAATGTTCCTGAGTGCAGTGTATGTTGCCTCCAAAACCCAAAGAGGCCAACTTAGTGCTGGTGGGTATAAGTCTTTGTTAACGGTAGGAGGTGCAAGATGCAACAATTTGTACTTATCTTGCTGCTGCTGCTGCTAAGTCGCTTCAGTCGTGTCCGACTCTGTGCGACCCCACAGATGGCAGCCCACCAGGCTCCCCCGTCCCTGGGATTCTCCAGACAAGAACACTGGAGTGGGTTGCCAAGAGATGTGCTTTCCAGTAGAGTAGCCACTAACCCCATGTGACCATTTTAATTTAAATGAATTAAAAATTTAAGAATATTTAAAAATTCGGTTTCACTGGCCAGATTTCAAGTGGTCAAAACTTACATGTAGCTAGTGGCTATTCTATTGAGCAGCACAGACAGAGAACATTTCTATTATCTTGGTGCAAAAGTAATTACAGTTTTGCATTGTTGAACTTTGCTGTTTGATATTTGAATACATTCTTAAGTAAATGTGGTTATATTATACATTATTTTAATATGGATTTCTCACTTTATGGTTTTTTTTGCTATTGCCTTATTACTTGCTGTTTACTTTATATTCATTTTAGACTAGGGAAATGATATTAGACAAAAAGCAAATTCAAGTGATTTTCTTATTCGAGTTCAAAATGGGTCGTAAAGCAGTGGAGACAACTCACAACATCAATAATGCATTTGGTTGAGGAACTACTAATGCACGTACAGTGGCTCAAGAAGTCCAACCAATGGAGAACAGTCATTGAGGCTGATCCTCTTACGGCCACACAAGAGGCTGCCCAAGAGCCAAAGAACTAAACAGACATTTCTCCAAAGAAGACATACAGATGGCTAACAAACTCGTGAAAAGATGCTCAACATCACTCATTATCAGAGAAATGCAAATCAAGACCACAACAAGCTACCATCTCACGATGGTCAGAATGGCTGCTATCAAAAACTGTACAAACAATAAATGCTGGAGAGAGTGTGGAGAAAAGGAAACCCTCTTACACTGTTGGTGGGGATGCAAACTAGTACAGCCACTATGGAGAACAGTGTGGAGATTCCTTAAAAAACTGGAAATAGAACTGCCATATGACCCAGCAATCCCACTGCTGGGCATACACATGAGGAAACCAGAATTGAAAGAGACACATGTACCCCAATGTTCATCGTAGCACTGTTTACAACAGCCAGGAAATGGAAGCAACCTAGATGTCCATCAGCAGATGAATGGATAAGAAAGCTGTGGTATATACACAATGGAATATTACTCAGCTATTAAGAAGAATACATTTGAATTAGTTATAATGAGATGGATGAAACTGGAGCGTGTTTTACAGAGTGAAGTAAGTCAGAAAGAAAAACACTAATACAGTTTGCTGCTGCTGCTGCTAAGTCGCTTCAGTAGTGTCCAACTCTGTGCGACCCCATCGACGGCAGCCCACTAGGCTTCCCCGTCCCTGGGGTTCTCCAGGCAAAAGTACTGGAGTAGGGTGCCATTGCCTTCTCCGAATACAGTATAATTTCACATATGGTAATATACATGTTTCAATACTGTTCTCTCAAATCATCCCACCCTCGCCTTCTCCCATAGAGTCCAAAAGTCTGTTCTTTACATCTGTGTCTCTTTTGCTGTCTCACGTATAGGGTCATTTTTATCATCTTTCTAAATTTCATATATATGCATTATTATACTGTATTTATAATAGACATGTATATTACCATATGTGAAATAGATCGCCAGTCCAGGTTCAATGCATGGGACAGGGGTGCTCAGGGTCAGTGTACTGGGATGACCCTGAGGGATGGGGTGAGAGGGAGGTGGGAGAGGGGTTCAGAATGGGGAAAACATGTACACCCATGGCTGATTCATGTCAATGTATGGCAAAAGCCTCTACAATATTGTAAAGTAATTACCCTCCAATTAAAATAAATAAATTAATTAAAAGTAAAATAAATATCCCTGGGGAAAAAGAAGTTGCCCAAGAGCTCATTGCCAACCATCCAATGGGCATTCAGCATGTGAAGTAATTGGAAAGGTGAAAAAGCTCTATAAGTGGGTGTCGCATGAGCTGAAAGCAAATCAAAAAAATTGTCATTTGAAGTGTTTTCTCCTCTTATTCTATGCAACAACAAGGAACCATTTTTTGATGAGACTGTGATGTGTGACAAAAAGTGGATTTTTATGACAACCAGCGACAACCGGTGCAATAGTTGGACTGAGAAGGAGCTCCAAAGCACTTCCCAAGGCCAAACGTGCACCAGAAAGAGGACATGGTCACCGTTTGGTGGTCTGCTGCCCGTTTGACCCACTACAGTTTTCTGAATCCTGGTGAAACCATTACATCTGAGAAGTATGCTCAGTAAATCAGTGAGATACACGGAAAACTGCAACACCTGCAGCTGGCATTGGTCAACAGAAAGGGCCCAATTCTTCTCCATGACAACGTCTAACTGCATGTCGCACAATGGACATTTTAGAAGTTGGATGAATTGGGCTATGAAGTCTTGCCTCATCTGCCATATTCACCTGACCTCTCGCCAACTGACTGTCGCTTCTTCAAGTATCCCGACAACTTTTTGCAGGGAAAAAGCTTCCACAACCAGCAAGAGGCAGAAAATGCTTTCCAAGAGTTCATTGAATACCAAAACGTGGATTTTTATACAGGAATAAACAAACATTTCTTGTTAGCAAAAATGTGTTGATTGTAATGGGTTCCTATTTTTATTAATAAAGATGTGTCTGAGCCTAGTTATAATGATTTAAAATTCATGGTCTGAAACTTCAATTACTTTTTCACCAACCTAATGGGATAGCGAAAGTTGTATTGCACAGCACTGCCTTTGAGGCTGTGTTCCTCCATGGCAGTTTAAAATTTGAACACAGGTCTATACGGTGCTAAAACCATGGTTTTTCTATTTCAGCAAACTGCAGAGAGTCTGGGTCTAAGCAGATGCTTTCCTGCTTTTCAAGGGCAACATGAGCTCTCCAATTAGATTTTTGTGCAACTAAGTTTTGGTTCATGCAAAAATTCTCTTTGCATTCAATAAATGAAAAAGGCATTTTATCTAAAGGCCAGGTCTGCAGTGGCAGTTCTCTGTATGTGATTGCTCTTTCTGGGCTACAGTAGACTCAGAAATCAGTTTTCTTTTTAAAGGAAGTTTTCATTCAGCTCAGAAATATTATGCATTTTCAAAGAAATAAGGTTGACTAGAATTCTGTGGCAGACAGCGGAATCTCTCTTTGCTGCAGTTCTGCATTTATATCTGTAGTCCATGAAAGGCGAGGATCATTGTCCCCACAGAGTGCAGCTAAATGACAGCTGGAGCATGAATGGACAGGAAAAACACTCTCTTCCCTCTAATAACACCACTTATGGCAGACGGACAGGGTTCTCTTCTGAATGTGGTAAAGAGATGCTATTATGATAAGAGTAATTATTATATATTAGTTAAAATTCTATTTAGAGAGTGTTATGTCGCTGCTACTTTAAAAGAGGTTTGCTAGCCCTCCAAGTTTAGGGGTGAGATTAATTAGTGTCAGTGGAAGGATCTCCAAAATAAAAACAAATTAACCCTCCTTATCCAGCCTTGCCTGGGTGTTCTTGAGTTGCTGCTTCCTTTGTGACAGAGATAGTGTTTGGTCTGATCTATTCTGATTGGAGAGAAAGGATGGAATGCACATTTGATTTGCTAAAGGGCATCTGATGTGCCAGGCACCATGATAGGTACTTTAAAAAAAGAAAGAACCTTTGAACTAGGGTTTCTGGCTGTTCCCACTGAGCCTACTGGAGAACTTTGCTAAACTGAGGCATGTGAGCCTAAGACTATGTTTTTGACATAAATGTTATCATCTCTTTTGCGTGGCCCCTCCCAAGCCATTCCTATTTACTTCCATTTCATTCCAACAGGCAAAAGAAAACAGGGGATTAAAAACACTTCTGTTGTTTCTTTTAACCTCTTCCATGAATCCTAGAGACATCTGCTTCAGGATTACTGGCTTGAAAGATATTTTTTTAATATGGCCAGTCCAATTCCTACCTGAAATAATGTTTGTCCTACCCTTCCCATCAAATATTAATACTTTGAAGTTGTAGCCCAGATTTTCCAAGATAGACCTCATTTCATATACTGCAGCTATTATCCAGTAAGGCAAATGACTACATATGTACTTAAATGTATTTTGATTTTATAAATCTTTATGAGATTTATCATGCAAATAAGTTCAAAAATAATTAAAAGAAAATCTATGGCACGTTCCTAATTTTAGTTTCCAAAAATATATGCACCTGTCACCCAAGTCTTGACCTATCCCATTTGCTGTGTACCTTTAGACCATCTATATACCCTCACTGAGACTCAGTTTTTTATATTACTATAAAAAAGGATAAGATTCATTTCATAAGATTCTATGAGGATCAAAATGAGATAATGTATAAAAGCATTAGTGACTTTCCCTTCAGGGCAAAATTGAGTTAACAGGGACCAAATTTACCCTCCTGGCTGAAACAACCCAAAACTGGCTCAAATATAAGAGGCAATAGTTTTTCAGACACTGGGCAACAAGCAGCAAAGGACAGTAACTTCTGAAAGACAGGAAACAAACGGGGCAAACTTTGCGGTTGTCCCAGCTTACTCCCTTTAAAGAGATTCCAAGCAGTGGAGGCAAAGTAAATTTCAGAGCAAAGAATATTGTGAGGAATAATGAATGTCATTTCATAAGAATAATGGGGTCATTCCAATAGGAAGATACAGCAATCTTAAACACATAAGCACATAATGACAAAGCTTCAAAATACATGAAGCAAAAACTGATGAACACCGAAGAGAAACAGATCAATCCGTAGACAGGTTTATTTTCTTAAACAGCTTTCAGTTTTGACTGGGATGAAAGATTAGTCAATAAAGTGACAGATTAGAAAACTGAAAATGTTTTAGGAGTAATGCTGTTAAAAATAACAAATAAAAAAATGAATGAAGAGTGGCTAAGCTGCAATTAGCAGAGAGGAGATTTGGATAATGGAGTGACTTGGACAGAGAGAGGCAGAAGTGGAGTTTTGTAGGGACATGCTGGAAGGGACCATTGGCAAAACCAGGGTGACCCTTGTATAAGATGACAAGGCATTTAAACAGTAGTGGCATAGGGCTAGCAAGGGAGAGAGATGCAAGATACCCAGCAAAAATATTCTTTTCTCCTTGCCACAAACACTCTCCAGACTAACCATTTTGTGAGATTGCCTCCCTTCAGGGTTTAGCCAGATGCTTATCATAACTCAGTTTCACCTGGATAAAAATCTAAAAGGATGAATTATTGGTTTGAATAAGCTGTTGCCCAGAATTCAGTGTTATAACACAATAAATATTTTTCTTTCACGAAACGATCGAATCATGTTTTGCTGTATGTGGTCTTTCAGGAACATTGGCTGCTTTTGTCTTGAGTTTGTGCTCCTCTTTCCACTTTTCAAGTTCTGTCTATTTAGCTACTGGATGGGGAAGAAGAACCAGGAATGCGTGAAGGAGGTTTTTACATTTCAGGCCCAGAGGTAGCTCATGTCACGTAGGTTCACAGTCTCTTGGTAGAAATGTAGACACATGGCCTCAACTAACTGTAGGATGTGGTCTAGCCATGTGTCCAGAGGAAAAGCAGAGCCCTGGTGCTTGTAAACACTAGCAATCTCTACAACAGATGTCCCATCCCATCTATTTACTGATGCTCTGAGAACCACTGTACTCTGTTGAACACTGGCCCTAACCCCCAGTTTATTTCCTGAATGAATTTAATGTTTTCTGTGGGTAAATACTCATGGAAAGAATTTGAACTGGAATCAAACATCAGTGTTTTCTAACATCACTGAATGGAAATAAAACATTATACAAACACATAAACAGACTGGTGTAAAACTATATCACCAAATCTCAGAATGTCAGAGGAGAGTGAAAAAATCTTAAAAATCATCTAATTTGGCTTCCTAATTTTGCAGCTAAGTAAACTGAGACCAAGAGAGGCTAAATTATGTGTCCAAATCTCTGTAGATAATTAGCAAGAGAGCTGGGGTCAAAACCTAATTGGTATGATCTCACACTTTAAATTACTAGCAGGAATTTAATGCATCAAGATAAAAAGTCTTCATGTTATACTTTGAAAAGGCAGAGAACAATTAAATAGTTTGAAACCTAGTGGGTCTTTAAATTACACAGTTGCACAAAGGAAACTTTTATTTTTGATGGGCATTTTGCTCTTTTAATTGATGAGATGATAAGTGTTTACCAGAGAAATGCCTGCTGCCCAGAGATGAAAGAATTGTTATAGCAGTCAGGGTGGGGCTCTTTCTGTAAGAAATAGCAGGCCGTTTTTCTTGGTTTTCACAATTATGAATTTAGATCGAATCAGAAATCTGACAATGGATAGTCCTTTGTTTCTAGGATAAGAACATCTCTCAGTTTTACAAACAGACTGCTTTGTAGTGTATGTTCTTTTCCTTAGTCTAAGCGCTGCCATTTCTTTTCTCTTCTTCCTCTTTTGTATACAACCCAGTACCTCACTTACTGGCATTTGACACTAGGGACTCTGTATGAATGGATTTTCTTTCTGAACGAAGTTTGCCTGCATTAACAAGATTTATTAGTTTTACAGGGAAGTTTATCTAGACTATATCATGTACTTATCTATTACCTTAAAAAGAACCATAGTGTCTCCCCTTTAATACAGAGATTAGGAATGGAAAGCAGAGGTCTGGAGCCAGGCTGCTTAGGTTTAAGACCTGGCTCTGACTCTTTTCACTTGTGTACCTTTAGGCATGTTACCTAATTCTTCATTCTTCTCTTAGTTTCCTTGTTTGTAAAATGAGAATAATATTTAGTGCATTCAGCTTAAAGTAGTTGTGGACATTAAAAGTTGATATATGTAAGACACTTAAAGCAGTGTCTTATATATAATAAGTACTAGTATATATTAGCTGTTATCATTATAGCCTACATTGTGGAGGGGTGTGGGGGAGAATAGATATTAATTAATAGAAAACACAAATGCATTTTCTAACTTATGAGAAGTTAAGGAAAACTACTAAATGCTATTAATATGTTAACAAAGGAACTAGATTTAGCATGGTAATGTATTAATAGTGTAGAATTCTTTATGTCTTAGTTTTTCCTACTGATACATAAGTTGTGTGAAAGCAAGAAGCATGTCTTAATTTTCCTTATGTAATTGTCAGTAAGCAGAGTATCTAGTGCATAGCAGGGACTCAAGACTACCTTGGAAAGAGAGATTAAAGGAAAGGGAGGAAAAAAAAATCTTGATTCTACAGGTATCATCATGAGACTATAAAGATGTTGGAGGCCAGTATTCTGCAGAGGGTAGAGAATTAATCTCCCTGGTGACCCTCATCTGCAGAGATGTAGGACCTTGGAGGTCACAGTTCTAGTGATTTTGGGCATCTGCAGCTTAATGAGGATGTATCCGTTTATGTATTAATGCTCATTCACATGGTTCAAAGCAGTCCCTCAGGTCTTCCCGGAGGACTGGTTTGCTTATTTTATACAGGGTTCTTAGAATATGCTGACATGTTTGATAATCAGGGAGTCTTGGCTGGGGGAGTGCTTATCTTGGGGGAAGCCAGTGAGCTCTGTTTGAAGGCAGGCTTTCCTTCTCTCTTGGGAGTTAAACAGTTTAAAAACAGGCTGCCTTCAGCCTTGCCTAGAATCCAGAGTGAAGGAGAAATATAGGGATGCCATATCAAAGGGGCCCTGCTGTTCTCCTGGCCTGAGGATGAATTCACTCCATAGGTCATCTGGTCTGAGAGTGCTGCTCTTTTTTAAGGAGAGGAGAGAAGGGGGGAGCAGATGGCTAGGTGACTTGCCCCAGGTCAAACAGTGGCCAAGCCCAGAGACCTCAGATTCCTATGCTCCCAGTCTGATACCCTACACCTTAACAAGTGAAAATCTGAACCATGTGAAACAGCTTTTAAAATCTGTAAATGACTAAGGACAGAGGAAGAGGAGGCTGTATTGTTTGAACCTTCAACTTTAAATTGCATCAACAGGCATAAAAGTCTATTCCAAAATAAGGCAATCAAAACAGTTAAAAATTTGCCAGGCATCATTCTGAGAGTTTTATATGTGTAAGTTCACTTAATTCCCATAACAACACTATGACCTGGGTTCTGTTATTATCCCTCTTTTACAGACGAAAAAACTGAAGCATAAGAGGTTAAGCCATTTGCCCCAGGTCACTCAATCAGTGAGTTGAAGTGTTTAAGATAAATATTTAATTAAACATTAAAGGAAAAGAGTGTCACTATTGAATACTTAATACTACCTTTGTCAGGGTGTACAACTCTGTCCCTTAATCTGTCCCATCCATGGTAGGGACAGACTTTTCAACATCATTATATTGATACATAAAAGCTATTCTAAGAGAGGCGGTCAGGATCCACAGGAGAGTCTCGTTTCATTTCAGGAGTTCCCCTCAGAAGACACCTGGAATAGGGCTCATCCCAGACTCAGCCAGGAGGGACAAACCTTAACCTTCACTGGGACCCAGAAGGCAGAGGATGGAAAAGAAAAGGGAAGTAAAGAGGAAATAGAGAAAGCAAACTCTTTGTGAACTGAAATACAATCTGTTGGGAAGACTGGAAAACAATTTAGAGTCCTCTGGATGCCAGATGTGTTCGTGATCCAGCTACAAGAAAGCTGGACTCTTTCTGGTCATGTTTGATATCTGCATGCCCTTCTCGGTGTTGTATTGCATAAAGGTAATACTTGATCTCATCCAACTGTCAAAATAACCCTTTCAGCTAAATATTTTATTCCCTTTTATACAAATAAGGAAGCTGAAATTGACAGTTTAACTAACGTCAGGGGGCTAGTACCTGGAAAGGACCTGAGATTCCAGTCTGCAGTTTTGAAACTGATACACTTCCGCTTACCCTGAAAAGTGAAGTGAAGTCACTCAGTCGTGTCCAACACTTTGCGACCCCATGGACTGTAGCCTGCCAGGCTCCTCCATCCATGGGATTTTGTAGGCAAGAATCCTGGAGTGGGTTGCCATTTCCTTCTCCAGGGGATCTTCCTGACCCAGGGATTGAACCTGGGTCTCCCGCATTGCAGGCAGACACTTTACCTTCTGAGCCACCAGGGGAGATGCTGGTTAAATATCCAGCTGAGCCTATAAATGCTTCCTTTTTCCTCATAAGTTAGCTGAGTTAGGGCACTAGTTGTGTAAGTCTTCCTCAGTTCCTCTTCTGTATCTCAGCCCCTCCTTCCAAGGCCTCAAGCCCTGATACTGCCCTAAAGGAGGCCAGTGAAGCCAGAGCCCACTTGGAAGTCAGGAGAGTGCACAGGACTGGGCCCTGTCAGGGTATGTCAGTGAGGAACACAGAGTGTCATGGGCTCCCAGGGGCCTTTTCATTGCCCAGGTCTTCAGTAACAGACTATCAATAATGTCCTAAAATAGACAGCATCAAACAGTCCTGGCCTTGGCTTTGAGTTGCCACCAAACCAGGAGGCCAGTCAGGAAGCATTAGCACATTTTGCTCTTCTAGGAATAAAAGAACCACAAATGTGTCCTTGAGTCTCTTAAACAATGTTAACTAAAGGGAGGGCTCAGGAGAGAGGTACGTATGGTGGTTTCTGGGCAGGAGATGAGAGAAGCCACACGGCTCATTTGCCTGGCACTAATGGATCTAAAATGAGGAGCCTTGATGCCAAGGGGACTGCTGTCTTGAAATGAGAAGAACTGAGAACCAGGGAAGTCCATTAGTGTCATGTTTGTATTTCTCCTCCTCTGAAGCTGGATTTTAGGCTCACAGGGAGAAAAGACCAATGATTTCCATCCTTAAGAGCTTTGCCCATTAGTGTCAAATTATTCCAGGAGGGAGAAGGCAGGGGAGAAAAAAAAAAAAAGGCAGCAGAGTAAATAGAGGATTTGGAAGTGTGCTATGGAGCTTCTTTCCTCTGTTCCAGCCAGAGCTTGAGCTCTTAGGAAAATGATTAATAGTTGATAACTGGGGCAGGGAGCTTCCCTGGTGGCTCAGAGGTAAGGAATCCACCTGCCAATAGAGGAGATGCAGGTTTGACTCCTGGGTCAGAAAGATCCTCTAGAGAAGGAGATGGCAACCCACTCCAGTATTCTTGCCTGGGAAAGTCCATGGACAGAGGAACTAGTGGGCTACAGTCCATGGGGTCAAAAAAGAGTTGGACATGGCTTAACGACTAAACAACAGTTGGGGCAGGGGCTTGTTTTCTCACCCTCTACACGTGCAGGCCCTTAGCAAGAGATGGCCTTACTTATACGGCCCACTAACTACAAAGTCATAGAGAGTCTTCAAAATTGCAATGTACCCTAGCTCTGATCAATCATGAATTTTACCAAAACAAAACAGTCTTGATCTACAGAAATAAAAATGTAACAAAATAAAAGTAAAATAAAATAGTATTTAATATTTATAAGCAGTTACTTTGGGCCAGGAACATAGTTTTAAATGCTTTATAAGCTCTAATTCTTTAAGTCTTGCAGTAGTGCCAAGAGGTAGAGTCTGTATATAGCTCTATTTTCTTCTTCTTCTTTTTAGATATTTATGTACTTCTTTCACTGTGCAAGATCTTAGTTGTGGCACTTGGGACCTTTCACTGTAGCACGTGAACTCTTAGTTTCATCATGTAGGATCCAGCTCCCTGACCAGGTATTCAACTTGGGCCCCCTGCCTTGGAAGCATCGAGTCCCAGCCTCTGGACAACCAGGGAAGTCCCTACAGCTCCATTTTCAATCAAGAATACTGAGGCTCAGTGGAGTAATATTTCATCATCTTCTACCACTTAAAAAATTGTTCCAATACTATTATTACCTATTATTAGACATATCTCATGCTTTTTGGAGTCATGAAACTAGACAGCACATAACAAAGTCAGCTCTGCTTTGCTCCAAGATGTCTAGAACCACAGCTGGGATGACTTGAATGTCTGGGGCCTGGCAAGGCATCTTACATGAGGTGTGGCCTCCCCACAGGCCAGCGTGAGTTTTTTCGTTATGTTGTATGCTCAGAATAGTTGGCTTCTTCCATGGTGCCCCAGGGTTCCAGGAGCAAGTGTTCCAAGAGGCCTGAGCTGAAGCTGCAAGGCTTCTTTTGGCTCAGCCTCAGAACCTGCAGAAGGTGACTTCTGCCCCTAAGACTAGCCAAGATTCCAGGAAAAGGGAATAGGAGAGACATCAAAGAATTGAGAATCATTTTAAATATGCTACTGTAAATAATCAATCAAGTCATATAGCCAGTAGGTTGGAAGACAGCATTACTCAGACACTCTTAATGACTATGCCAAGTTTAGCAGCCTCGTAATTGAATTTATGTATCATTGAGACAAATCTAGTGGATGATGGCTATTTTGATGTTCATTTGTAATTCAGTTGTTTGGCACACAGATTACATTTTCCTCCAAAGATGTGATATTTCTTTCCTCTCTCTCTTCCTTAAACATTTGCTAACACCAACTTTGTGCCAGGTATTATCCTAGGTATTAGGAATAAAAAATGAATAAATTACTATCCCTATTTTTAAGGGTTTCTCTTCCTTAAACGTTTGTTAATACCAACTTTGTGCCAGGCATTATCCTAGGTATTAGGAATAAAAAGTAAATAAACTACTGTTCCTATTGTTAAGGGTTTCATGGGCTAACAAGAAGGGACAAACATTTGTTAATTACTGTTCAATGTGATTAGCATGACATGATAGGAACATGGAAACAGGAAGAAACTCCTGCCTTTAGGAGCCTGGGAAGGCTTTTTAAAGGAGATATGGTTTGATTGTATCTGAGAGGACTAGGAGGAACTTACCAGATATTATAGTGACTGCAGCCATGAAATTAAAAGACGCTTACTCCTTGGAAGAAAATTTATGACCAACCTAGATAGCATATTCAAAAGCAGAGACATTACTTTGCCGACTAAGGTCCGTCTAGTCAAGCCTATGGTTTTTCCTGTGGTCATGTATGATGTGAGAGTTGGACTGTGAAGAAGGCTGAGCGCTGGCCTAAGAATTGATGCTTTTGAACTGTGGTGTTGGAGAAGACTCTTGAGCGTCCCTTGGACTGCAAGGAGATCCAACTAGTCCATTCTGAAGGAGATCAGCCCTGGGATTTCTTTGGAAGGAATGATGCTAAAGCTGAAACTCCAGTACTTTGGCCACCTCATGTGAAGAGTTGACTCATTGGAAAAGACTCTGATGCTGGGAAGGATTGGGGGCAGGAGGAGAAGGGGACAACAGAGGATGAGATGGCTGGATGGCATCACGGACTCGATGAACGTGAGTCTGAGTGAACTGCAGGAGATGGTGATGGACAGGGAGGCCTGGCGTGTGCGATTCATGGGGTCACAAAGAGTCAGACATGACTGAGCTACTGAACTGAACTGAACTACCAGATATTATTATCCACCCAAAATTCATATGCTGAAGCCTTTACCCTAGGGTGACTGTATTTGGAGATAGGACTTTTACTAAAGTAATTGAGGTTAGATGAGGTCATAAGGGTGGGGCCCTGGACTGAAAGGATTAGTGTCCTTGTAAGAAGGGACACAGAGCTGTGTGCCAGCTCTCTCACCTTCCTCCTCCTGCTTCCCACCCCAGCAAGCTGAGGAAAAGCCATGTGAGGACTAACAAGAAGGCAGCCTTCTGCAAGCCCAGAATAGAGTCCTCACTGGAAACTGAATAAGCCAGAACCTTGATTTTGGACTTCCAGAAACTGTGAGAAAATAAATTTGCTTGATTTGTTAAACAAATTTGTTAAACTTATTTAAACTACACAGTCTATGGTATTTTGTTATGGCAGCCTGAGCTAAGTAAATAAACTAGCTAGAAGGAGAGGAAGAATGTTCCAAGGAGAAGCAACAGAACATTTAATTGAAAGGAGAATTAAGAGAGGGTGGCATGTTTAGGGAACCACTAGTAGTTCGTCAAGCCTGAAGTATTATGTATGTGGGTAAACAATGGGAAACAGATCAGAAAGATGCAAAAATCCGGGTGTTTGACCTTCTTGAATTGCTGGATTAATCAGCCCTGTGGCTGCCTGAGCTCTGCATTTCTCCTTATGGGAGATATTTTTGTATTCTTTGAACTACGATGGCATGTTTTCTCTGCTTTGTTTTTAAGGGCACTGACTCATTTTGGCTACATTTTACAAAATCCTAAAATAATCATGATTTTAAAAATACAAAATTGTAATTCTGTCTTGATAAAAATGTACCGATATTGGCAACCCAGGGTAGACTCTCTACAGTGGCAAATGCCTGTGTACCTTTATCATGCCTTTATATTAAATAGATGACTGTAGGAATTATGTTACAAAGACAGGCTATAATATTGATATTCTAACCAGGAGACAGGAGGATACAGATCACATGTCTTCCCTTTTTACAGACATAGAAATCACATTCAACACTTCTATTTGTGTGCCATTGGTCAGAACTTACTCACGTGAGAGCACATATGTGGCTGCACAAAAGACTGACTTTACTTTGGATGGTTATGCTTCTAGAAACAATGTGTGGGCTTGTTGCTACAGAAGAGGAACAGTGATGTTGAGGAGTGCTTACTCATCTCTGCAGCCTAGAGACTCCACAATTCATCTAGATGATGATGCACTTGTATGGGAAGTGGTAGCTGGAGTGGAAATGGATTCCTGAAGGGATTTTCTGGGTAACTGTGAGGACAATTCTGGTGTGATTAGACTTTTGCTATGGTTTCTGACATGTAATCAGTTTCCTGTTGGAACAATAAATATTCTTGCCCAATGAACCTAACATGGTTTTCCTGGAGTTTTATATTTTTCCTGTAGCTAGCCCTATTAGGCACAGGCCCCCCACTCCAGTACTCTTGCCTGGAGAATCCCATGGACGGAGGAGCCTGGTGGGCTGCAGTCCATGTGGTTGCAAAGAGTTGGACACGACTGAGCGACTTCACTTTGACTTTTCACTTTCATGCATTGGAGAAGGAAATGGCAATCCACTCCAGTGTTCTCGCCTGGAGAATCCCAGGGACGGGGGAGCTTGGTGGGCTGCCGTCTATGGGGTTGCACAGAGTCAGACACGACTGAAGCGACTTAGCAGCAGCAGCAGTAGCAGCCCTATTAGAAGGAAGAGACATAAAACAGAGAGAATATTTTAATCAGTGGAATATATGTTCTTGTTATTTCATAGTATTTCACAGTCTGTAAAGTGCTTCAGTACCATGTATCCCACCTGGATAAAAAAGCAAAAGCAATATTAAAGAGTCATTCTACAACTTTTGCATAGCAAAATGAACCATCCACACAGTGAAAAGAACAACCTACAGAATGGGAAAGAATATTTGCAAACCGTATACCTGAAAAAAGATTAATATCCCCAAATGTAAAGAGATAAAGCAGGAAAAACAAAGACAAAACAAAACCTAAATAACCCAATTAAAAATGGGCAAAGAACCTGAATAGATATTTATTCAAAAAATGTGAGACGTTAACAGGTACATGAAAAGATGCTCAACATCACTAATTACTAGGAGAATGCAGGTCAAAACCACAGTGAGATATCACCTCACGCCTGTTAGACTAGCCATCAGAGATAACAAGTGCTGGTATGGATAGAGAAAATGAACCCCTTGTGCATTGTTGGCGGGGGTTGTAAATTGGTACAGCCACTACTGAGAACAATATTGAGGATCTGAGGATTCTCAAAAAATTAAAAATAGAACTTCCATGTATTCCAGCAACTCCACTTCTGGGAATATATGCAAAGGAAATGAAAACATTAACTCAAAAAGACATCTGCACCCCATGTTCATAGCAGCATTATTTGCAATAGCCAAGACATGCAAATAGCCTAAGTGACCACTGATGGACAAATGGTTAAAGAAGTTGTGATATATATATGTATGTATACATACATATATATATGTATAATGTGCTTAGTCCCTCAGTTGTGCCCAACTCTTCGACCCCATGGACTATAGCACACCAGACACCTCTGCCCATGGGGATTCTCCAGGCAAAAATACTGAAGTGGGTTGTCATGTTCAGAGGATCTTCCCAACCCAGAGATCAAACCCAGGTCTCTTGCATTGCAAGCAAATTCTTTACCAGCTGAGCTACCAGGGAAGCCTATACATAAATATAAATGTGTGTGTATATATATATATATATATAAACATAATATATATATTATAAATATATATATAATTACACATATATATATATATGTAATTCAGCCCTTAGAAATGGGGCAATTCTATTTGCAACAGCCAGGATAGATCTTGAAGACATGCTAAATGAAATACACATATCTCATTATAGGTGGAATATATAAGATAGGATTATTTATAAGCAACAAGAATATGCGCCTATTAATGGGGTTCAGACTTTTCGCTTTCTCCCTTAGAAACTGGTAAACATCCTCAGACGGTGTATTAGTTTCCTGGGGCTATAACACAGTACCATAAACCAGGTGCCTTCAACAACAGAAACTCAGAGTAGAAGTCAAGAACCAAGAACTTGGTAGGGTTGGTTCCTTCGGAAGGCTGTGGGAGAGGTCTCTCTCTCCTAGCTTCTGGAGGTTTTCTGGAAATCTTGAGCTTGTAGATGTCATTCTCACTATGTATTTACATCTCCTTCCTCTGTACATGATTGTCTATGTATCCAAATTCTCCCTCTTTTATAAGGACACCTTGAATCATAAAAAGACACTCTAATAACCTTATGTTAAGTTGATTACTGCTGTGAAGACCTTATTTCCAAATAAGGTCACATTTTCAGGTACCGAGGATTAAGACGAACATATCTTTTGTGTGTGAGGGAAGAGGGGACACAATTCAACCCATAACAGATAAGTATTATTGAGGAGAGATCTTTGATTTTGATATAGTTTAGATTTACCATGTTCTGGCTTTCTTTGATTTTCCTTTGTCCCCTACACTCTTTTTTCCTCCCCTGGTTACTCTGCTAATTTGTCAGGGTACTTATTAGTGATTATTTATGTTACTATTCAGTATTCATGTTAAGTATTCAAAGTTTGTCATCAATATTGCTGATGAGACCAGATCCCCCAAAACCTGCTGCAGAATGCTAGCTGTCTGATTATTTACACTATGGGGATAGTTGCAGTGTATTTCATCTTGGCATCCCTCATTTAATCTCAACACTCTTGATGCCTCCTCTACCCTGCTTCCCATTCCTTACATCTATGTTAACTTTCTTTTATCTGTATTTGCTGCAGTTAAGGGAAACTTCCAGAGAAAAAGTTATTTTCTAACTAGACTCTAATCTCTTTGTCTCTAAGTACACACCTTCTGTGCAACTTTTTTTTTTTCGGGCTATGCTCACAGAATGCAGGACTAGTTCTACAGTTCAGTTCAGTTCAGTCGCTCAGTAGTGTCCGACTCTTTGCGAACCCATGAACTGAAGCACACCAGGCCTCCCTGTCCATCACCAACTCCCGGAGGTCACTCAAACTCATGTCCATTGAGTCAGTGATGCCATCCAGCCATCTCATCCTCTGTCATCCCCTTCTCCTCCTGCCCCCAACCCCTCCCAGCATCAGAGTCTTTTCCAATGAGTCAACTCTTCGCATGAGGCGGCCAAAGTACTGGAGTTTCAGCTTTAGCATCATTCCTTCCAAAGAACACCCAGGGCTGATCTCCTTAGAATGAACTGGTTGGATCTCCTTGCAGTCCAAGGGACTCTCAAGAGTCTTCTCCAACACCACAGTTCAAAAGCATCAATTCTTCAGCACTCAGATTTCTTCACAGTCCAACTCTCACATCCATACATGCTGCTGCTGCTGCTGCTGCTAAGTCGCTTCAATCGTGTCCGACTCTGTGCGACCCCATAGACAGCAGCCCACTAGGCTCCTCTGTCCATGGGATTTTCCAGGCAAAAGTACTGGAGTGGGGTGCCATTGCCTTCTCCAATCCATACATGACCAGGGATCAAATACATGGTCCCTGCAGTGGAAGCACAGTCTTAACTAGACCACCAGGGATTCCATTGTGTTGTTGTTCAGTTGCTAAGTNAGGCTCCTCTGTCCATGGGATTTTCCAGGCAAAAGTACTGGAGTGGGGTGCCATTGCCTTCTCCAATCCATACATGACCAGGGATCAAATACATGGTCCCTGCAGTGGAAGCACAGTCTTAACTAGACCACCAGGGATTCCATTGTGTTGTTGTTCAGTTGCTAAGTCATGTCCGACTCTTTGTGACCCCTTGGACTGTAGCATGCCAGGCTTCCCTGTCCTTCGCTATCTCCTATAGTTTGCTCAAACTTATTTCCATTGAGTCGGTGATGCCATCCAACTTTCTTATTCTTGGTTGGCCCCTCTCCTCCTTCCCTCAATCTTTACCAGCATCAGGCTCTTTCCTAATGAGTCAGCTCTTTAATCAGGTGGCCAAAGTATTGGAGCTTAAGCTTCAGCATCAGTTCTTCCAATGGATTTTCAGGGTTGATTTCCTTTAGGGTTGATTGGTTGGATGTCCTTGCAATCCAAGGGATTCTCAAGAGTCTTCTCCAGCACCAAAATTCTAAAGCATCAATTCTTTGGCACTGAGCCTTCGTTATGGTCCAATTCTCATATCCATACATGACTACTGGAAAAACCATAGGTTTGGCTAGATGGACCTTTATCGGCAAAGTAATGTCTTCTTTTTAATACACTGTCTAGGAAATAGATGGAGAAACAGTGGAAACAGTGTCAGACTTTATTTTTTGGGGCTCCAAAATCACTGCAGATGGTGATTGCAGCCATGAAATTAAAAGACGCTTACTCCTTGGAAGGAAACCTATGACCAACCTAGATAGCATATTCAAAAGCAGAGACATTACTTTGCNTTCATGATCTGAGCCACAGTTAGCTCCCAGTCTTGTTTTTGCTGACTGTGTAGAGCTTCTCCATCTTTGACTGCAAAGAATGTAATCAGTCTGATTTCAGTATTGACAATCTGGTGATTGATGTGTAGAGTTGTCTCTTGTGTTGTTGGAAGAGGCTCTTTGGTATGACCAATGTGTTCTCTTGACAAAACTTTGTTAGCTTTTGCCCTGCTTGTCTAACTCAATGAAACTATGAGCCATGCTGTGTAGGGCCACCCAAGATGGACAGGCCATGGTGGAGAGTTCTGACAAAATGTGGTCCACTGGAGAAAAGAATGGCAAATCAGTTCAGTATTCTTGACTTGAGAACCCCATGAACANGTTCTCTTGACAAAACTTTGTTAGCTTTTGCCCTGCTTGTCTAACTCAATGAAACTATGAGCCATGCTGTGTAGGGCCACCCAAGATGGACAGGCCATGGTGGAGAGTTCTGACAAAATGTGGTCCACTGGAGAAAAGAATGGCAAATCAGTTCAGTATTCTTGACTTGAGAACCCCATGAACAGTATGAAAAGGCAAAAAGATAGGACACTGAAAGATGAACTCCCCAGATCAGTAGGTGCCCAATATGCTACTGGAGAAGAATGGAAAAATAAATCCAGAAAGAATGAAGAAACAGAGCCAAAGTGAAAACAGCTCTGAGTTGTGGATTTGACTGGTGATGGAAGTAAAGTCTGATGCTGTAACAAAGAATATTGCATAGGAACCTGGAATATTAGGGCCATGAATCAAGGTAAACTGGAAGTGGTCAAACAGGAGATGGCAAGAGTAAACATTGACATTTTAGGAATCAGTGAACTAAAATGGATCAGAATGGGCAAATTTAATTCATATGACCATTATATCTACTACCATGGGCAAGAATCCCCTAGAAGAAATGGAGTGGCCCTTATAGTCAATAAAACAGTCCAAAATGCAGTACATGGGTGCAATCTCAAAAATGCCAGAAGGATTTTTTTCATTTCCAAGGCAAACCATTCTATATCATAGTAATCCAAGTCTATGTACCAACCACTACTGCCAAAGAAACTCAAGTTGAATTGTTCTGTGAAGAACTACAAGATCTAGAACTAACACCAAAAAAAAAAAAAAAAAAAAAAAAAAAAAA
>SJYA01000466.1:1057656-1115081 GCA_006410615.1 Neotragus moschatus
AACACCAAAAAAAAAAAAAAAAAAAAAAAAAAAAGTCCTTTTCATCATAGGGGACTGGAATACAAAAGTAGAAAGTCAAGAGATAACCTGGAGTAACGAGTGTAAACACAAGACAGTTTAAATTCACTCAGGGAAATTTTTAAAATTCTACTTACATGTATGAAGCAACTGGCTTCATTAATAAAATGGTGCTGATTATCCTTCTCCACCAGTCACCTCTGCTACAAAACTGATACAGAAGTGCAGTGAACCAAACCTGGAGTCAGTCCAGAATTGGAATCTCAGATTTGCCACTTGCTAGTTGTGTGACCTTTCATCTCAGACATTGCTGTTGTTTGTTTTCCATCCCTAGAAGTTTGATATGGATCTTTTTATTCATTTCTCATCATGCTTATGCTCTTCTATACTTTCTTGAACATATGGAGCATATTTATAGAAGCCGTTTTAACATCCTTGTCTATTAGTTGTATCATCTGTGGCATTTCTGTATCTATTTCTATTGACTGATTCTCCCTGCTGCCTCCCCAGGTTTTAGGGCATATTTTCCTGCTTCTTTGAATGCCTGTTACTTTTTTGTTGGGTAGGAGACATTGTAAACTTTATGTGATTGGGCACAGATTTTTTTCTCTAACCCTTTAAATATTTTAGGCCTTCTTTCGAGGGCTTCCTTGGTGGTTCAGATGGTAATGAATCTGCCTGCCATTCAGGAGACCTGGGTTTGATTCCTGGAGCAGGAAGATACCCTGGAGAAGAGAATGGCTATCCACTCTAGTATTCTTGGCTGGAGAATCCCATGGACAGAGGAGCCTGGGGTCACAAAGAGCTGGACACAACTGAGCAACAAACATTTGAGGTATGCAGTTGAGATAATTGGAAACAAATTGATTCTTTTGACTTGCTTTGAATTTGTGGTAGGCAGGTCCAGAGCATCCTTTAGAGTAGGCCTGGTTTAGTCCCAGTAGGTGCTTATCAGATCTTTTTACTCTGGCTACATGAATATTAAATATTCCCAACCCTGGGTGAGTTCTGGGAATGCTCCTTTCTGATTAGTCTCCTCTTGCATTGGTAGTTTCTTGCACAGATGGTGATGAGTTCGCAGGTAAAGATGTAAGGGAAACCTGCATATCTCTGGAGCTCCCTTTTGTGTGACTCTTTCTTCTCCAGCACTCGGCCCCAGAAGTTTTAGCTGCTTTGGCCTCCCCGACTCCAGACATTGTGACCTCAAATAGCTGGGTTCTGCATGGGTCCTGTTCCCTTTGGTATTAGCCTGGAAACTTTATGCAGACAGTGAGTTGGGGAATCTTAGGCAGGGCTCACCTCTTTTTTCGTAGGAATCACTCTCCCACTCTGCCTCTTCCTGAATGTCTGAAAACAATCTTTTCACAGAGTTTGTTCAACTTACTATCTGTTTCAGGTGGAAATGTGAATCTAGTCCCTGTTAGTCCATCATGGCTAGAAGCAGAAGTCCACATGTCCTGCTTTATGAACCACAGCTCCACCGCCTACCAGCTGTGTGTGCCTAAGAACTTACATAACCTCTCTATCTTTAATTCCTTCAGCTGTAAAGTGGAATTGGTAGTAATAGCTATTTATAGTGTGGTTGTGCAAATTAAGTAAAATAATCCATATAATGTACTTACTAGATTGCTTGGCATGCCAGCTAGATGTAAAATTCTAGCAATGATACTGGTGCTCAGCAGACATCTCTTTAAGCTGAACTCAACACCAGGGGTCTCTCTGTGCCACAAGTTTTATGTCAACTAATGGATCTGTTTTTACTGCTAAGTCTGATCTGAGATATACGAGGCTCTCCTCGCCGCTCTTTAGAGTAGTCTTAGGTAAACGATGGCCCCCAGGCCAACTTTGGCCTTTTGCCTACATTTTGTGAATAAGGGTTCAGTGAAACACAGTCACGGCAGTTGTGTATTGTCTGTGGCTGCTTTTGAGTAGTCATGGCAAAGATCAGATGCCTCACAAAGCCTAACATATTCACTGTCTGGTCCTTTACAGAAAAAGTGTACCAACTCCTCTCTACTGAGTGGGACAGACAAATCCAAACCACATCAGCAGATTCCTGTCTCTTTAAATCCCTTTAAATCCGAATCCCTGGCTCAGAAAGATATGAGTGAGGGAGGGGGCTGCATGTGTCAGGACCTACAAGTGGCTTCTCTGAAAGAACTTGGAGTCCATGACACTCATCCTAGGCCAAGTCTTCAGTAGATATCCACGCATCCTGACTGGCTCACCCTTCTCTATGACAGACACCCTCTCCTTGCTCCTAGTCAGGAATTCCTGGAGTGCTGAGAGTACCAAAATGTCATGGACCAGTTAGAGGTCATAACAAGATTTAAGAAATGATGTGGATTTGTTCCTTTAATTTTGGCTTGTTAAGAGTAATTTTTATTTTATAAAAGAAAGGACATTTAATCCCTAGTGATAATTCCCATATGGGGTCAATTTAGCTTTATGAAAAACTCATGAGAATATCCTTATTTTTTCCCTTCTTACTGCTGATCAGCTACTATTCTGCCTACAGACAGATGTTTGGGGATAACTGGTCCATGTGTTCCTTTTAGCTCCGGGTCCATCTCCCTCTGGAGCTCCTGACATGTCGGTTTAGTGCCTGGCTCTGTGCTTTCTGTCCTCCTGTTGCACCCTTCTGTATATTTACATCAGTAGTACGTGTTACACTGCAAACAGGTGCTCAATGTCTGTTTTACTCACTTCTTCATGAGAAGTAACTTGATCACTGTCACTTGCAAAATAGCTTTCAGGTACCTTAAATGTTTACCAAATGGATTTCATTTTAATTTGGGGCTGACTTTCCTTTGAAAACTTTCTCTTATTAGATGTAGCCTTCTTGGCCTCTTACACTCTTTTCTCCTCTTGTGAACTCAGGGACCAGCTGGTTCCTCAAACTGTTTCCTGACCCATCCTCATGGTGGAGAAGAATGAGTGAGGACTCCTGGGGCATCTAGGGCCATATATCTAAGCTGCTCAACACATGGGAAATTCCTTTGATATTTTAACTTGAAAGTTTGTACAAATATTGTATTCTGCTACATAATATATTCATTTGTTTAGAAGAAAGGATTTTTTTTCTTAGCTACTAAACAATACAAAAAGATGATCAACATCACTAATCACTAGGGAAATGCAAATCAGCTGCTGCTGCTGCTGCTAAGTCACTTCAGTCGGGTCCAACTCTGCGACCTCATAGATGGCAGCCCACCAGGCTCCCCCGTCCCTGGGATTCTCCAGGCAAGAACACTGAAGTGGGTTGCCGTTTCCTTCTCCAATGTATGAAAGTGTAAAGTGAAAGTGAAGTTGCTCAGTCGTATCCAACTCTTTGAGACCCCGTGGACTGCAGCCTACCAGGCTCCTCCGTCCATGGGATTTCCCAGGCAAGAGTACTGGAGTGGGTCGCCATTGCCTTCTCTGATGCAAATCAGCACACTGGAACAAATGCTACGACCACAATGAGCTACCTCTTCACATCCATCAGATGGCAAATATATATGTATATAATCTGAGAATGTAAAATGCTTCAGCTGCTATAGAAGACAGCATAGCAGTTGCTTAAAATATTAAATGTAGAATTACAATGTGACCTAGCAATTCCACTTCTGGATATATACCCAAAAGAATTGAAAGCAGGGGCTCAAACAGATATTTGTATACTGTTGTTCATATTATTCAGAAGAGTCAAAAAGATAAAAACAATCCTAATATCCATTGATGGATAAATGAATAAAAATGTGTAAATACATAAACATAATAGAATATTTCTGTCTTAAAAAGAAAGGAAATTCTTATTTGTGATACAATACAGATGAGCATTGACAACATTATGCTAAGCAAAGTAAGAAATAAGCCAGATACGAAAGGACAAATATTGTAAGATTCCACTTATATGAAGTGAAGTGTTTAGAACAGTCAAATTCATACAGAGAGAAAGTAGAATGGTGGTTACTAGGGGCCGGGGGAGGGAGAAATGGAGGTTATGATTTAATGGGCACAGAGTTTCAGTTTGGGATGGTCAGGGGGATGTGGATGGCAATGGGTGGTAGTTACACAACATTGTGAATCTACCTCAGAACTGTTTACTTAAAAATGGCTCCAATGGTCGATTTTAGGCTTTGCATATTTTACCACAATAAAAAAGAAAAAACAGGCAAAGGTTCATTTTAGAAAATTTAGAAAAACTACAGAGGGGAATAAAGAAGAAAAGACTAGTCACTTGAATTTTTATCCCTAGAGATAAATCTTAAGAGTTTGTTACATTTTTTTTTAATGCATGTCTACAAATGTTAATGACTGCAGAAACATGCTGTTTTGTATTTTTGTAATCAGGGAAGGGAATTAACATTACTGAGCAACTCTATGTGCTACTTTCACTTCCTTTATTTCATTTCATTCCTTAAAAAAATTTGTGAAATAAATAGGTTTTATACCTTCACTTGGAGAAGGCAATGGCACCCCACTCCAGTACTCTTGCCTGAAGATTCCCATGGATGGAGGAGCCTGTAGGCTGTGGTCCATGGAGTCTCAAAGACTGACACGACTGAAGCGACTTAGTAGCAGCAGCAGCAGCAGCATACCTTCACTTTGTAGATGAGGAAGCTTAAAAAAGTTTCTCAGGTTCACATAAAAGGACAGAACAGTAATTAAAGCAAGTCTGTGTGTTCACAAGGCCCCTATTCTTTCCAGGATTCTGCAGTGCTGTGGCACTGAGAAGCAGAACAAGGTGTTCAGAGGCCTGGCTTATTCTCATTTTACATCAAAGGAAACTGAGGAGTGAAGAAATCAAAGTGAGTTGCTCACACATTTGGACATTACAAGCCCAAGTCCCAAATTTTCACAAGTATTTTGTGAGGCATGAGATGTGGTTTCCAAGACAGGCAGCATCTGATTCTCCAAAGGGCACCCTGGTGTTGGCCTGGGTAACCTGCAGCACTTTACAGGCGCACCTGCCATGTGATCAATGTGCTGCCCTGGGAATCTTACTCCCTCCTCTAGGCTTATACTAGAGTGCTGGCGACTCGCGTCCTCCTCTCTATAAAAGCCCCGTATAACTCCACACTGAAGTCTTGGCCGCTGCTAGGTTGGACTGTTTTGTTTGTTTTGGTCCAGAGTCCCTAAGGCAGGGCCTTCCTGGAGGTGGAGATAGGGAGTGGCCAGGCAGCCATGTGGCAATCCTGCCAGCTAGTGGCCACACAGAGTATGGGCCTAAACTCAAGACACTGCCACCTAGGGATTTAGGTTGACTCAGTCAGAGGGCTAGGGTTTCACCACTTAGCGATATGTGTGATGGGAGATAGGGAGGCCTAGAGAGAGCAAGTGATATATCCAAGCTTTTGACAGAGTTGGGGTTAGAATTCTCTCTCTCTTGGATCCCAACTCATTGGAGACATTTACTAAGCACATTCGGCAACATTGAATAATGCGCTACTTACTAGAGAATATGTGCAAGATCATTTTTGATTTTCACAGCAATTCTCCAATGAAGATACTCTATAATGTCTATTTTATTTATGATAAGCTTAAGGCTGGAGATATTATTTGTCCAAGGTTACACAGCTATCTGGTAATGAAATTAGGATTCACCAATGAGTCCGGTACCCCAAGGTCAACTCATAAAGGGCTCACAATATATTAGTAGATATAGGTTATTTTAGTCTCTGTCACAGTTTCTTCCAAATATTGGACAGGAAATAAATGTTTTTTGATAATATATATATATAAATTTTTTGACCATAATTAAAATTGGAATAAATTGAAAAAATAAAAGCCATCATTGGAGAAGTGGTATTGGAGATTAACCTTAAAGGACTGTAGAGTTTCAGAAGGCAAGTGGTCTGATAGTAAAAGGCATCCAAGAAGTGTGAAATGCATGAGAAAAAGTGTGGGAACAGTTTGGGAAACAGCAAATAATCCATTTTGGCCAGAAACAGATATAGACTGCAATTTGGGGAGCGAGGAGATATGAGCTATTTTGGGACTCTATTGCAAAAGGCTTGGAAGAGGAATTTGTTTCTTCTTCTTGAGCAACTGGGAGTGATGGAAAGTCTTGGTGAATAAGAGCATGGCATGTCTGACGCTTCACCTCAGGGACTTTTCTTTTGGAAGCTGCATATGGGATGGGCTATAAAAGGGCACAGTCCAAAGGAGAGGGACTTTGGTAATTTGTCATATGAAGAGGGGGGCTGATACAGATGCATGTCTAGGAAAGGAGAGAGCTAGAGCATGGGATATCCTGTTCGCTAAGAGTAATAGAAAATATGCCTTTATTGACACTATATAAAATTAACAAAAATATCAGTTGCCATATAAAATTATTATTTTTAAAAATTTAGGTGTGGTGGGAATGGTGATGGAGATTACAGAGGAAATGAAGGGCACTCATCCTAAACTACCCTTTGACATGGCCACTGACTGTAACTGACCATCGATAAGGAAAGTCAGTCTTCAACCCCTTGAAACTGTCTCTCTCCAGAACCATGATCTACTAATTTCCTAGGATTTGACTGATTCTAGTCCTTTAAGATTTGGGTCAAAATGAGGAGAGAAAAGATTACAAAAATTCTGACTGAGTAGATCTTGAGTGTGGCCTCAGCATCCGTAATTAAAAAAAAAATTTCTCACCACTGGCATAGACAAAAGACAAAAAGAAGAACTACTAAATTTGGGAAACACCCATAATTTGAAGTGCAGATGAATACATTAATCCAGCGAAAGATAGAAGATGAGGTCAGGGAGCTAGAAAGAGAGTCAGGAGCATACATTGTCACCAAATTCAAGCAAGCAGAGTTTTAAAACCAAAGGTTTAGTTAACAATATGTAATACTGGGAACAAGGGAAAGAGAACAAGACATGAAGAAAGCCCATTGCACTTACTAATAAGAAATCACTGGTAGTCTTAAAAAGAGTTGATTCAAATGGATGATGAGTTAAGAAATATTCCAAGGAGTATTTATTACATGTGATGTTGACAGTGTTCTGAAGAAAAATGGTTCTATGGTCAATTGTACTGGACAATATTTGATTAGGTGTCCACTGTTTGTCTACTCTGAACTTCCAGTTTGCAGATATTACTGTCCTGTGGAAATAATTCTGAATAGCTATCACCTTTTTTTTTAAGGTTTTTTTTTTTTTTTTTTTTTTTTGGCTGTGGCTGCATAGGTTTTCTCTAGTTGTGGAGAGCAGGGGCTATCTCTAGCCGCAGTGCACGGGCTTCTCATTGTGCTGGCTTCTCTTCTTATGGAGCACGGGCCCTAGAGCACAGACTCAAAAGCTGTGGCACACACAGGCTGAGTGGCTCCAAGGTATGTTGAATCTTGGATCAGGGATCAAACCTGTGTCTCCTGCATTGGTGGGTGGGTTCTTTACCCCTGAGCCACCAGGGAAGCTCCAACTATCACCTTTTAAAGGAACTGGTGTGTTCTGTACAACAGAATTTTATAAATGTTAGACTGAAGATTTTGACTTTGCTTGGTTTTTGCATTTTCATGATGGAAGAGATCTGAATATATTTGTAGGAAGAAAAGAAGCATTAGAAAAAAGGAAATGTGAAGATGCAGAAGAAAATAACTTTTTCTAAGGATTTAAGATAAAATGTGAAGGAAGCACTCTTTGTTAAACATGGAATAGGATATGAATTTCCCTTTAAATAATGAGTTATTTCTGAAAAATATAAATATATGGGAATATACTTAACAGGGATTTTTCAAAACCTATGTGGTGAAGGATAGAAAACACTGTTCAAAGACACGTATGTGTTCAGTTGCTTCAGTCTTCAATCGTGTCTGACTCTTTGCAACCCTGTGGACTGTCGCCCGACAGGCTCTTCTGTCCATGGCATTCTCCAGGCAAGGATACTGGAGTGGGTTGCCCCGCCCTTCTCCAGGAGAGCTTCTCAACCCAGGGACTGAACTTGCGTCTCATGTGTCTCTTGCATTGCAGGCAGATTCTTTACCCTCTAAGCCACCTGGGAAACCCTCAAAGACACATAAAGAGATTCAAAAGAAGGGTGACTTAATATGTTATGGCTGCCATAACAAAATACCATAGATTAGGTGGCTTGAACAACAGAAGTTACCTTTCCTCACTGTTCTGGAGGCTGAAAATTCAAGGCTAAGGTGCCAGTCGAGGCAAATTCTTCTGAGGCTTCTCTCCTTATTTTGCAGATGCTCATCTTGTGGTGTCCTCACTCGGCCTTCCTCTGTGCTTGAGTACTTGTGGTGTTTCTCCCTCTTTCTTTAAGGACACCATTCCTATTGGATCAGGGTTCCACTCTTATTATCTCATTCAACCTTAATTGTATCTTTAAAGGTGCTATATCCAAATACAGTTGCCTGGGTGGTGGAGTGAGGGCTTAAACATATGAATGTGTGTGTGTGTGTAAAACAATTCAATTCATAACAAATAGGAAAATGCTTTTTGTTGTTGGTAAGGATGCTTCAACATTATTGATGGAACCCCAATAAAAATCCTAATGAGCTTCTTATGGAATTGGACAAATTGGTCCTAACATTCATATGGAAAAATAGGAAAAGAATGCAAAAGGAAACTTCTGAATAGCACCTAGCCCTATCAGATATTAAAAATATAAGAACATCTCTGTAATTAAAACAATATAGAACTGGCTTATGAATAGACAGATGATGGGAAAGAATAGAAAGTCCAGAAATATATCCAACTATTTAAAAGTGTCTACTGTATGGAGTGATAAAGGTAGTATCTCAAAATACTGGGAAAATGTAGTCATAAATATAAATAGCCATAATTGGGGCAATTAGATAACTTTGAGAAAAAAATAGGACCATTCCTCACAACAAACATACACAAGAATAAATCCCAAATCAATCAGGGCTTTAAACATAAAACCAAAACCAAAATATGTAATAAAGAATAATTATGGATGAACTTTACTTGAGTATAGAGAAAAAATTCCTGTGACTGAAAGTTTGGTATGATAAAAAAAAATGTTGATCAATTTAACTAAAAAAGAAAACTTTTGCATGACAAAAATTTATTATAAGCAAAATTCGAAAAAAAAAATGACAAGCTGAGATAAAGTGTTTTAAAAATATTGACTTCCCTGGTGGCTCAGACGGTAGAGTGTCTGTCTACCATGCAGGAGACCCGGGTTCGATCCCTGGGTCGAGAAGATCCCCTGGAGAAGGAAATGGCAATCCACTCCAGTTCCATTGCATGGAAAATCCCATTGACAGAGAAGCCTGGTAGGCTACAGTCCATGAGGTCGCAAAAGAGTCGGACACGACTGAGCGACTTCACTTCAAAAATATGTCAGAGATAAATGGCTAAATCTCTATTTTATAAAGAACATTTTAAAATTAAGGGGAAAACACTAAGTATCAATAGAAAAAATATGGAAAAGATATGCAAAGATAATTCACACATAGATGATATAAAATTGTGTTCAATTTCAGTCATGACTAGAGAAATGCAAATAAAAACTCTAATGTGATGCTGTTTCTCACCCATTGTATTGACCAAAATGCCACAGCTTTGAAGTTCGCTCTCAATAAGGCTATGAGGAAAGATATGCTCACACATTGCTTGTGGGAATGAAAAATTATGTCAGTCATAAGGGAAAGAATCTAGCAAGATTTAACAAAACTACATATTCATTAACCTTTGATCCAGCAATTCTACTTCTAAGTATTATCCCTCAACATGCATATACGCACAAGGTTATTCATTGCAGCACTATCTATAATTGAAAAATAATGGAAACTACCTGTATGTCCATGATTTGGAGTCAGTTGAATAAGCTATTATACCTACAGGCAATGGAATACTATATAGCTGTAACAAAGAATAAGGATGGCCTCTAAGAACAGATTTGTAATGATTTCTAAAAGATGTTAAACAAAGTGCAATAAAGCATTTCTAGTATGCTATTTTTCATGTAAGATGGAAAGGAAAACATATACTTATTTGCTGTTTCAATAAGAAATAGAAAGAATGAATCAGAAAACAACAGATTGGTTATCTACATGGGGTTGTGGGGGTAGGGACCAATGGGTTAAAAGAACTATAGGAGTGAGTGACCCTTCTCTGAATATACCCCTTTGTATGGTTTGACTTCTGAAAGCATTTTAATACTCAAAGTTTGAAAAATAAATTAATTATTAAGGAGGAGGAGGGCTAAGCCGGAAAGCACTTGAAAAAATAATCTAATTTTAAGTGACTCTTCTAATCTTTAAGAGGGCAGGTAAGAAAAAGGAAGGGAAAGGAAAGCAAGAGGAGAACGAGAAGGAGGAGAAAGGAAGAAGCAATGAAAGAACACGATATTTGACTAGATACCATTAGTCACGGCCAGAATAGAGTTCGCAGAGTTGGGTGTGTTGGGAGAGTGGAGTAGGGGAGGTGAGACTGGAAAAAAATTAACTCTTTTTGGTAGTTTTATTTATTGTACTAGTGCTGGCAAAATTCTGAAACTATTTTAGATGCGTCACAGGATTGAGCACATGATACATACATAGTATCTTGTTGGAAACCAGTATTCTTTCTGTGGCAAATGGCCGTACAAATATGAAATACAGAAGAGAAAGAAAAAACTCCAGGCAAGAATTGGAATTGTAAGCATCAGTGTGAACACTTGATATCTTAAAAAAAATATGTGGAGACTTCTCTAATGGTCCAGAGGCTAAAACTGCAAGCTTCTAATGGAGGGGACCCAGGTTTGATCTCTGGTCAGGGAACTAGATACTATATGCCACAGCTAAGAGTTTGCATGCTGCAACTAAAAATCCGGCACGCTGTGCCAAAGACTGAAGATCCTGTGTGCATCAGAGACCCAGCACAGCTAAATAAAATTTAAAAACATGTATGTGTGCATGCCTGTGTATTTTTATTTTTAAATGCTTTTATCTATATGAACATTTGCATGCATGTATATGCATAGATTTTTCTATCTCTGGTTGAAAGAGCCAAGANTGAGAAATTTTCTGTTTTGAAAAAAGTGAGGTGGGGCTGTATTCTTCTAAAATGTTAGTCTTAAAAAACACAGACAGACTGTAGAACCATTCCAGATAAAAGGAGGCTGAAGAACTACGACAGCTAAATACAGTACTGACCTGACAGGGAAGGAGAAGGATCGTATGACATCCCTTATATGTGGAACCTCAAATGAAATAATACAAATGAACTTAACAAAACAGAAAGAGGAGATGTGTATAAGAGACAGCTGCTGACATTCCCTGCTAAAAGAAAGTAGGGTTCTTTAGAAAAAAGATTGCTTTCTAGAACTGGAGCAGGATAGGTACAAGTGGAGCTGGAATATCTTTTTATATCAGATAGTAAGAAATGTTGGGGAAAACAGATGTCACAAGGACATGGGAGCTGGCTTTGAAGGGCTCCCACTTGCCAAATCTGGGCGTGTCTAAGCAGCAAAATAATTAAGTTATAAAATGAAATCTAAACCATTGAAAAGACAGTAATCCATGAGACTGTACCAATGATATAGATAAATGGGGAAGAAGGAAGGGCTCTTGCATACAGAAGAATGACAAAGACCAACAGTTCTGGAATGAAAAAAATCACAAATTTTGCAGCCATCCTAGTGGAGATTGGATTAGCCGAGGATCTTCCATATATGCTAAATCTGAAGAGAAATCTTGCTTTGAAAGAGAGGCATTTGTATGGTCTTTGTCACAGACTTCTTATTAGTTGCAAAGAGGAATAAAAAACAATAAATAGTGGAGAAGTCAGGCAACCTTTTGACCAGGTGATCAAAGCTAGTGTCTCCAACGATGGACAGACACAAGTCATGGAGCTCCAAATGTGATACCTCGAGAAGGACATGGCATCACCTGTACATTTGCTAGCTGTGAAAGAATTTAATCATATGGAAATATCAGACAATCACAAAATGAGAAATTTTCTGTTTTGAAAAAAGTGAGGTGGGGCTGTATTCTTCTAAAATGTTAGTCTTAAAAAACACAGACAGACTGTAGAACCATTCCAGATAAAAGGAGGCTGAAGAACTACGACAGCTAAATACAGTACTGACCTGACAGGGAAGGAGAAGGATCGTATGACATCCCTTATATGTGGAACCTCAAATGAAATAATACAAATGAACTTAACAAAACAGAAAGAGGTGCACAGACTTAGAGAATGAACTTACGGCTGCCAGGGGGAAGGTACAGTTGGGGAGTTTGGAATGGATATGTATATACTACTATATTTAAAATGGAGAACCAACAAAGACCTACCGTATAGCACATGGAACTCTGCTCAATGTTATGTGGCAGCCTGGATGGGAGGGGAGTTTGGGAGAGAATGGATACATGTATATGTACGGCTGAGTTCCCTTGCTGTTCACCGGAAACTATGACAACATTGTTGTTAATTGGGTATACCCCAATTCAAAATAAAAAGCTTTAAAAAAATAAATGCACTGGATCTTGTATTGGAGAACATTAGTAGATCAACTGATAACATTGGAATATGGATAGTAGTTTTATATAATTGATTATATAATTGATTATTTGAGATTCTATCCCTATTTTAAGGAAATAACAAATTGAAGTATTTAGGGGTAAAGGGCTATGATGGACAACCATATGTAACAAGAGTAAAATATTAAAAAATGGATAGATCTAGCTAAATCATATGGTATATGAGTATTCATTGGTACTATTTTCATTTTTTCAATTTTTTGTAAGCTTGAAATTATTTCCAAATAAAAAGTCAATGTAAAAACGACACATTTTATGAGCATATTAAGAACAACTAGTGAGGATCTAAAGCATCTATTTTGCGGGTGAGACAAATGGATGCTAATTATTATGGCAGTTAAATAAAGCCCTCTAGAAAACATTTGTTTGGTTTACTAAGTAGGCAAACAGAAAATAAACTTGTAGTGTTATAAAATCGTTCAAAGACAACTTAAATGTCTTTTCTTTCTAGTCCATCTGTTTCTGATGCCACGGGAAAAGCTATAAATATTTCAAAATAACTTGAGAAAAGCAATTAAAAAGTTCTCATTCTTAAAAACAAATAGAATTCCTTATTCAATGCAATATAATGTAGCATTCATTTGGCAGAGGTAAGCAAGATTAATTCAAAGGTAAATAACAAAGCTAATTCCTTAGATGACTAGCAAGTCTCAGTGAAGTGAAGTGAAAGTCACTCAGTCACGTCCGACTCTTTGTGACCACCTGGACTATAAGTCCATAGAATTCTCCAAGCCAGAACACTAGAGAGGATAGCCATTCCATTTTTCCAGGGGATCTTGCTAGCCCAGGAATCGAACCCAGGTCTCCCACATTACAGACGGATTCTTTACCATCTGAGCCACCAGTGAAACACAGCAAGTCTAATGGAAATTATTTTCAACCAAGAAATACCTAAGAAACCCACAGCTAGTTGTCTTACTCAGTTCAGTTCAGTCGCTCAGTCGTGTCCGACTCTTTGCGACCCCATGAATCACAGCACGCCAGGCCTCCCTGTCCATCACCAACTCCCGGAGTTCACTCAGACTCATGCCCATCGAGTCAGTGATGCCATCCAGCCATCTCATCCTCTGTCGTCCCCTTCTCCTCCTGCCCCCAATCCCTCCCAGCATCAGAGTCTTTTCCAGTGAGTCAACTCTTCTCATGAGGTGGCCAAAGAACTGGAGCTTTAGCTTTAGCATCATTCCTTCCAAAGAAATCCCAGGGCCGATCTCCTTCAGAATGNGGCAATCGAGTTGGTGATGCCATCCAGCCATCTCATCCTCTGTCGTCCTCTTTTCCTCCTGCCCCTAATCCCTCCCAGCATCAGAGTCTTTTCCAATGAGCCAACTCTTCACATGAGGTGGCCAATGTATTGGAGTTTCAGCTTTAGCATCATTCCTTCCAAAGAACACCCAGGGCTGATCTCCTTTAGAATGGACTGGTTGGATTTCCTTGCAGTCCAAGGGACTCTCAAGAGTCTTCTCCAACACCACAGAGTCTAACTATATGCTCGTTAATTTAAAAGAAAATTTAAAACTGAGACAGTAACCAAAACTGAAACAGTTTAGTAAACATGTTGCAGGAAGAGGGACCCCTTCCAGGACCCCCTAACAGTCGGAAATGAATTGTCCGAGGAGACATATGTGCTGACAAAGCAAAAAATTTTATTGGGAAAGGGCGCTGGAGCAGAAAGCAGTAGGGTAAGGGAACCCAGGAGAACAGCTCTGCCACCTGGCTCACAGTCTTGGGTTTTATGCTGATGGGATTAGTTTCTGAGTTGTCTTTAGCCAATCATTCTGACTCAGAGTCCTTCCTGGTGGTACACATCTTGTTCAGCCAAGATGGATACCAGCAAGAAGAATTATGGGAGGTGGTCGGACATGTGGAGTCTCCTTTTGACCTTTCCTGAACTCTTTCGGTTGGTGGTGGCTTATTAGTTCTATGTTCCCTACCAGGACCACCTATCGTAAAACAGCTCATGCAAATGGTTACTATGGTGCCTGGCCAGGGTGGAACGTGCAGTCAGTGTGCTTCCCCTAAAAAACACATATGATTAGGTAGAGAGGAAATAAAGGCTATGGATATCTAAAGACTGCATAGACAGCATGATCCCATTTTTCATAAAGAATCAAAAAAATTTGAAATGCTATTTCTAGTGAGATTTTAAATACTCTACCTTTTTTTTAACTATTCCATATTTCTACTGGAAACAAGCATAACACTTTTACAAGAAGGGGAAAAAAGTTAACTTAGAAAGACAGTGGTCAGCTGGAAGTGAGACTAAAGAAACAAAAGTCAAAGATAAAAGGAGACAGCNGCAGCATGATCCCATTTTTCATAAAGAATCAAAAAAATCTGAAATGCTATTTCTAGTGAGATTTTAAATACTCTACCTTTTTTTTTTTTTTTTAACTATTCCATATTTCTACTGGAAACAAGCATAACACTTTTACAAGAAGGGGAAAAAAGGTAACTTAGAAAGACAGTGGTCAGCTGGAAGTGAGACTAAAGAAACAAAAGTCAAAGATAAAAGGAGACAGCAAAAAAAGAGGATCTTAATAGACAAGGAAGAAAAGAAATTTCACTAAGGAGTGGCCATCGATGGATGACTTGCTGCTGGGAAGACCTCCACTAGGACAGCAAGAGTAAATTCCTCAGCAGAGCAGAGGGAGGACAGGACTGGGGAGTGAGGAAGATGAGAGTGCATCCCAGCATCAGGTACCAGACTGAAAGGCAGCAGGGAGTGCAGGACAGNGCAAAAAACGAGGATCTTAATAGACAAGGAAGAAAAGAAATTTCACTAAGGAGTGGCCATCGATGGATGACTTGCTGCTGGGAAGACCTCCACTAGGACAGCAAGAGTAAATTCCTCAGCAGAGCAGAGGGAGGACAGGACTGGGGAGTGAGGAAGATGAGAGTGCATCCCAGCATCAGGTACCAGACTGAAAGGCAGCAGGGAGTGCAGGACAGCTCAGAGGTGGTGAAGCAGGTTTCCAGCGGTTAACATCTGGGGAGAGTGATGTTTAAGGAAAATAAGCCAGAGGAGAGGAAGCGACTGAGGATAAGAGACAAGGTGATTTCTCAGTTAAAAAAAAAAAGAGGGAGGCAATTTAACTTTGAGTAAATTGACTCTTTTGGCTTCTAAGTTTTTTACGAAGCTTAGGTCCCACTGAGTACTTGACTATATTCTGCCATTTGGTACAATAGAAACAAAGTTCCCACAAGAACCCTGGCCATTAAGTAGGAATTTTGACAAACTCTGAATCTTAATTTAAAAAGGGAAAAATCTTATACTACTACTAACAAGTCAAAAGTTACCATTATTCCCAGGAATGGTTAATCCATCTAAAATAACTATTCTATAAAGCTAATCAAATGCTTAACAAGGCTGGCAGACTTGAGAACATTTTCAAAGTAAATGGAGTTTTATTTATTAATAAATAAACTTTAAAGCAAAGGGAGGGTTTTTTATTTTTTAATTTTATTGTAGTTGATTCAGAATGTTGTGGTAATTTCTGCTATAGAGCAAAGTGTTTCTAAATCTTGCAAAGCAAGATGCTGAACAGTACATAACCCATTGTTTTTATGTTTTAAAGTGTTGTAAAAGTATTTACAACAACGGTTGCATATTAGAATCACCTAGGGAGCTATCAAAAATGCCACTGCCTGGGTCCCACTCCCAGCGATTCTGGTTTATTTGGTCTGGAACATGGCCTGGCATTGGGATTTCTGACATCCCTCCCCAGACTTCTACTCAAATAATTCTGTATATAATAAAGAGGAAGAAACAGTATTTTGAAAGGGCTGGGATTTAAAATTTATCATTCCCTACTTTGCACACTTTTGTATGACTTTACTTCTGAAGTAATGAGAAGGTACTATATCTTTACAATTTAAATAAAAGTATTTCAATTTAAAAAAATCAAGAAAAGGAAAGTCTTTTTCTAGACTTGAAAATGATTTAAGCAGGAAAAATATGTTTTCAATTATGTAATAATGCTCACTTTACGTTAGGGGATGTTTGTAGACGACGTGATATTCTCTGTGCCTGAGGTCCAAAGATGAGTAAAGTCTGTAGTGCAAACACATCTGGCTGGAAGTAACACATTCACAGAAGGAGCAGTGAGACAGATGTTGAGCGGCTTCATCCACCCTCTGGGTGCTCTGACTTCACTCTAGAGGTAACTTAGGCTGCCTGAAGTTTTTCATTTTTTTGGCTNGGTTCACGTATTGCTGAAGTTGTCTTATTAAATGGGAAATAATAATTAATGTTTAGTATCACAGGACAAACTTCCTCTAACTGCTGTTTGGATGGTATATCTTTAACAAGGTATTTTTTCCCCTTTAATTTGTGCATTATTTATTTTTGAGTAATTTTTCACCATATCAGACACCTTTTGTGTACTTCTTACTTGTCTCTAAGCCCCAGGCACTGAGTAACCATCTGTGTATGAACTGGGACCAATTCCTCAGAACAACCTGACACCACTTTACCTTCTGTCCTCTTTGCACATCCCTCACCTTATATTCTGAAGACACTGGCACGAAACACTTAAGATATGCTCTGTGTCCACATATATGCAACTCAGTTGTAAGGAGAAAATTAATATCCCACTCAGTAAAACTTTGACAACTGAGCCAGTCTGGATGAACTGTTCTGAGAAACAGCTTTTTATATGCCTTCTTGGAAGAAGGTACCATAAAATCTGGGTTTTCTAGGTGGCTCAGTGATAAAGAACCCGCTTGCAAATGCTGTAGCCAAGGGAGTTGCAGGTTCCATCTCTGGGTCAGGAAGATCCCCTGGAGGAGGAAATGGCAACTTGCTCCAGTATTCTTGTCAGGATAATCCCATAGACAGAGGAGCCTGGTGGGCTACAGTTCATAGAGTTGCAAAGAATCAGACATGACTGAGTGACTGAGCGTGCGCGCGCACACACACACACACACACACACACACACACACACACACAAACACACACACACACACACACACACACACGCTCTAATATCTAGGAGTCAGTTGTGTTTAATAGCAAGATGACTTGCTCAACAATATTACTTCTTGGATTGACTCTCATTTTTTCCTGCCCCCTTTCCCTTTCCCCTCGTTCTTGCTCCTTGGGATTGCATTCTATACTGAAGTAGTAATGCATAAGCTTTGCCTCAGGCTCTGCTTCTTTGGGAGGCTCCAGGTTAATAGTGACTAGTCACTCAGTGGATATTGGAAAGTATGGGAAAATCGTTAAGTACTCTGTTTGCATTTTTATTTTGAGGCTTAGCACCCTCTAGTGGAAGCTATTCTTTATGTTCAGTCTTAACCAAGGCAGCCCCCAAAGATTTTGTGTGTGTGTGTGTGTGTGTGTGTGTTCACACTTGGTGTTTAGCATTCCCAGGCAGAAAAAGATCTGGCTGATGCAATAGGAAATAAAGAGGGTTGCTGTCCTTTTTGTGTCCATTCTAGGTGCCAGAGTTTATAAATTTCTACTGATACCTGGAGGAGTACTTGTATAATAGAACAAGTAAGACTGACTGAACCTGTATCATGCAATATGCATTATACATACACAGAAAAAAAAATTCAGGTTATTTTACAGCAAGACATCTGATGAACCTTCCAAAGACTCTTCACCAATAATAGATTTTCTTGGAAATATCTTAGGTTGCTTTTGCCTTGTGTGGTCTATTTTCTGGTATCAATCCAGTTGTTACTGAAAGCCCATTGTCTTGACCTCTGCCAATGCTCAGAGCTGATTTTAAGTACCCATTCTTTATCAGTGAAGATTCGATTTTCTCAGATGTCCACCACAGCCTGCCTGTTGCTTATCTCAGAAATCAGGTTCACTTAAAAGAGATATTTTGTTGACTACTCTGTGTCCCCTTATGCTTTCTGTGGCAATGGTATCTGATTTGGCTCTGGGATATGTAGCCCTCCTCCATTTTCAGTCACGAACGTCTTTTTGAAGATGACTTAAGCCTCAGGCTACAGGATCCAATTAGCTTATTTAATCACCCTAAGCAATAGTAATTGGTTGAAGGTTGAGCATAGACCCAAATCAAGACCATAAAAGTTAAAGAGATTTAATTTTGAATTTTTATTCAACTTTTTGGGAAGAGAATGTCCTCTTGTACTGAATTAGTCTTATGATGGTGTGAGTCTGAATTGTCTAGGAGCTACCATGGAAAGTCTGAGAAAGCCCATCAGGAGGAAGTAGAATTGAGAGAGAAATCCTGGTGATATCATCTGATCCTTAAATGAGGCTCCTGGTGAGGCTGGACTCTCTAACAGATTTTACATTAGGTGAAGCAATATCTTCTCTTCTTTATTTAAGTTAGATTGAATTGGGCTTCTTAATTTCTTGTGACTAAAAGATTCCTAATTGGTAAACTGTTTCTGAAATAACAGTTTTGGCCTTCAACCTGATTCTCTTTTAGTGTTTATTATTTTAGTGAATGCCTTTATTATTCATCCAGCATGCTAGCTAGAAACTTGAGAGTCATCTTGACACCCTTCTCGTTCCCAAGCTCCATATCTAATATGCTAATGAGTTTTGGATATTTTGCCATTAAATTGCTAATTGGCTGTACACTCCTGAGTCGATCATCATCTCCGATGGGGTTTATTCCGGATCTCCCGATGAGGGAGATTCACAAATCTGGATAGGAATGGACTTGTCTCTGAGCAGTGGTCTAGGCATTTCTGGTTTCCATGAAGTATCTGGCTGCATCTTCCACCTGACAGCCATCTTAACTACAATTGCGATAAATGTGGTCCGTTTGGCAGATACCTTTTCTTCCCTTCCTATTTATTTTTTGATGTCCCTGTTTTCCTGGTCTTGAGATTTGTGGCTGTGGCTGTGATTCTATTGTTTATGCTTCTCAAGAAACATGGTGTGTATCTGTGTGATGGGGAGTAGCTTTAGGGACTGAGTCTTGCTCTCTTCTGCCTTTCTTTGCCAATACCTTTCCCTTCTAAAATTCCTTTCCTCAGGTTCTGGTTGTAAGTCCTGAGGCTCAGCAGGTAAGCAACTGGCAAGCAAGGTGCCAGTCTCCTCTTTCTGCAGTCTCACTATACCACTGCTGTCTCATGGAGTACCCTCCAAACCAGGAGTGAGGGAGTGAGGGTTCATGCAGCAAACTCAGGCATCCAGGAGCTTGGATCTGAACCCCCAAACTCTTCTTGTTCTTCAGCTCATTTTTATTTTTATATTTCTTCCCCTGTGCTGCACTTGGTCACTCAGTCATGTCTGACTCTTTGTGACCCCCTGAAATGTAGCCTTCTAGGCTCCTCTGTCTATGGGGATTCTTCAGGCAAGAATAATGGAATGGGTTGCCATGCCCTCTTCCAGGGAATGTTCCCAACCCAGGGATCAAACTCAGGTCTCCAGCATTGCAGGGGAATTCTTTACCATCTGAGCCACCAGGAAAGCCCAGTAATAGTGGAGTGGGTAGCCTATCCCTTCTCCAGGGAATCTTCTTGACCCAGGAATCAAACTGGGGTCCCCTGCATTGCAGGTGAATTCTTTACCAGCTGAGCTACCAGGGAAGCCCATTTCTTCAGAGAATAAAGTCTGGGAAGCTGAGCCATTCTAGTTTGCTCAGATTTTTGTGTGTATGTGTGTCTCACATGGTAAGTTCTTCACTGAGCTTAATCTAAGACATTATAAAGTAGGTATGAGGAGAGCAGGAAAGAAAAGTTAAAATGGGTGTCTTAGTGTTGTCACAGGTTAAACATATATCTTACAAATCAATTATGGTGCCAAACAATTGAGTTATGAGGAGTGAGTAATTCATATAAAGTATTTAGAATGGTACCTGGGCATATTAAACAATCAATAATATTAGCTATTATTCTATACTAATTAAAAATTCAGGTGAAAATAGAAAGCAATTTTATCATGTAAAAATCTTTTTATGATTGCTGTTGTTCAGTTTGCTAATTCATGTCTGACTCTTTGTGACCCCCAGGGACTGCAGCACACCAGACTTCCCTGTCCATTACTATCGCCTTGAAGCTTGCTCAGACTCATGTCCATTCACTTGGTGATGCCATCAATCATCTCAACCTCTGTTGCCCTGCCTTTTCCTCCTGCTGTCAATCTTTCCCAGCATCAGGATCTTTTCCGGTGAGTTGGCTCTTTGCATCAGGTGGCCAAAGTATTGGAGCCTCCGCTTCAGCATCAGTCCTTACAGTGGATATTCAGGATTGATTTCCTTTAGGATTGACTAGTTTGATTTCCTTGCTGTCCAAGGGACTCAAGAGTCTTCTCCAACACCACAATTCAAATAATTCTTTATTTCTTCGCCTTATTTATGGTCCAACTCTTACAATCCATACATGACTACTGGAAAAACCATAGCTTTGACTAGATGAACCTTTGTTGGCAAAGTAATGTCTCTGCTTTTTAATATGCTGTCTAGGTTTGTCATGGTTTTCCTTCCAAGGAGCAAGTGACTTTTAATTTCATGGCTGCAGTCACCATCTGCAGTGATTTGGAACCCCCCAAATAAAGTCTGTCACTGCTCCCATCGTTTCCCCATCTATTTGCCATGAAGTGATGGGACTGGATGCCATGGTCTTAGCTTTTTGAATGTTAAGTTTTAAGCCAGCTTTTTCATTCTCCTCTTTCACTTTCATCAAGAGGCTCTTTAGTTCGTTTTCACTTTCCGCCATTAGAGTGGTATCATCTGCATATCTAAAGTTGTTGACATTTCTCCCATAATTCCAGCTTGTACTTCATCCAGCCCAGCATCTCACATGATGTACTCTGCATATAAGTTATATATTTTTTTATTTGTCCAAGAAAAACATGAGAATTTGTAAGCATACTCATTTTGTTCAAAATGGCAAAGGAAAGCATTCTATCCTATTCTAAAATTCTGATTTATTGGGTAATCCTTGTTTATTTGTAGCTAGAGGTGGATAAAATGACATGCGTGACCTTTTCTAATAGCAAGAAAAGAATCCAGAGAAGAGGGCACTGGAGTAAACTTCCTCCAGTGTCTCCTGCTTTTTTAAAGCTATGCTCCCCCATGGAATGTCTCCTTAGCCTGTTCACTGGAGTGTCTCTACCTCAGAAGTAAATGACTTTCATGGTGTGAAAACAACAAAGCCACACATAATGCCCTCTGAAAGTTATTTTTACTCTGTCTGTTATGATCTGTATCAGCATGTGTAAGTTACTCTGCAGTCTGTTATTGCCCTAACTACTTGACTATCTCATCCCATCATGGGTATACTGTTTGAACTGGGCCACTGTGACTCACCCAGTTATATTTCCCAGGCTTTTATACTATGACTATGTCCAAATGCTAGAGCACATTTTTCTCAATTATCATAATGAGTTTTAAAATAAGTGATCATTAAAAATCATTTTAGAACAGTTCCATTTATTGAATGCTATATTTGTATTTCTAGATAATATTTTCTTTTAGATAATAATTATTTATAGCAGGGGTTAACAAACTACAACCTACTACCTGCTTTTTAAAAAAATAATTCTATTTATTTATTTAGTCTCTGCTGCTGCGAGGGCTATTCTCTAGTTTGGCGAGTGGTGGCTACTCTATAGTTGTGTTGCTTGGGCTTCTCATTGAAGTGGCTTCTCTTGTGGAACAAGGGCTCTAGGGCGCTCAGGCTTCACTAGCTGCAGCACATAGGCTCAGTAGTTGTAACTCGTGGTCTCTAGAGCACAGGCTCAATAGTCATGGCACATGGGCTTGGTTGCTCCGTGGCATGTAGGATCTTCCTGGATCAGGGATTGAACCTGTGTCTCTGCATTGGCAGGTGGATTCTTTACCACTTAGCCACTCTGGAAGCCCCCTATCATCTGCTTTTATGAATAAAGTTTTACTAGAACACAGCCAGGCTCATTCATCCATGCATTGTCAATGGCTACTTTTGTACTATAGTGGCAAAGTTTAGTAGCTGGGATTACAACCATATGGCTCTCAAACCTCAAACAGTCCCTCAACTATTCTGGTCCTTTTAAAAGCTTGTCCACTTCTGTTCTTCAGTGTGATTATTTCTGTAGAAGAATGTCCACGCCTAGGATACACAAGGTGGAATCTCAGACTTTCTCTTAGAGACAGATTTTTGATGACTTCTGAAGAGCAGGAAGGGGGGATTAATTATTTTCTAGATTATTCTAATTGTGTTATATAAGCAGGGAGAATGAGCAACAGTCAATGCTCCTCCTGGAGAATCTACTGTCCCCTGTCCCATGGTCCCATTACAGTTTCATTCTTAGGCATGTGGCCTTTGAGACCTAGCACTTTCCTTCTTTCAGGGTTATATTAATATGTCACTATCAATTTGAGTGGGAAGAAAGAGAAGGTTTGGTCAGATTTTCCCCTTTCATTTATATTTTGTCTCAAGTTGGCAGCCTTTCTTCTCAGCCTTGGGACTCAGCAAGTATCCGTGCTCCTTTAATATTAATAATCTACATAGCAGGGGGCAGCTTTTGCGTCCTACCTGAATTTTGCAGTTGCTACTGCTAACGTTTCATTCCGAGTTTCTTTGCCAGTTGACTGAGCACAGCAGACTTTCTCACTGTCTACTTTACGTGTCTTATCTTCTACTTCATAGTTTTCTTTTGTCTCTCTTGGACTGTGTTTTGTCATTTTTAAAAAATCTCTACTTTCCTGTTCACTAAATCTCTCCACTGCTGAGTCTAATCTGTTGCTTTTTTAATTTTAATTTTTTTCCATTTCTAGAATTTTTATTTGGTTGCATTTTACATCCAAATGGCCAGTTCTAATAGTTTCTTGTGCCTTTCAATGTTTTTAATATCTTATTTTTTGAAACATATTAAACATATTTAATATTTGGGGCCTGATTATTTCAGTACCTATTCTTTATTGTCTTAATCTGCTGTTTGTTCTGTCTTTCAGCTTTCACTCATCATGATTTTCTTCCTTCTCAGATTGATAATTTTGATGGTGAATGTAATATATATCTTAGAACTGTATCTCAGAATTTTCTTTGAGTCTGTGCCCAAGATTAATTTTTCTAGGGCAGAGTTGATTTTTTAGCCAGGTTTCTGGGAATACTTGTCAACCAAAGGTCACTCAAATTATCTTTGGTTTAGCTTTTCAAGTACATGGGCAGTATAGATTTTGGCCCTCAAACTATAAGAATCTGTGTGAAGAATTTCATTGGAGACATTTATTTTTGTTTTTTTCTTTATATATTTTTTCTTTTCACACAAAGCTAAGGCTGAGAAAGATGGTATCTCCATGACTCTCTTTTAGAGAGAGACTGCTTCTAGTTCACCCATTGAGAATATTGCCCTTGGTGGTCCTGACTTTATGGCAGGGGTCTTTGATTCAACCTCCCATTTCATTTAGGCTTCTGGCTGTGATTCTAGATGTGTATAAGAGACAGGTCCCTCAACTATTCTGGTCCTTTTAAAAGCTTGTCCACTTCTGTTCTTCAGTGTGATTATTTCTGTAGAAGAATGTCCACGCCTAGGATACACAAGGTGGAATCTCAGACTTTCTCTTAGAGACAGATTTTTGATGACTTCTGAAGAGCAGGAAGGGGGGATTAATTATTTTCTAGATTATTCTAATTGTGTTATATAAGCAGGGAGAATGAGCAACAGTCAATGCTCCTCCTGGAGAATCTACTGTCCCCTGTCCCATGGTCCCATTACAGTTTCATTCTTAGGCATGTGGCCTTTGAGACCTAGCACTTTCCTTCTTTCAGGGTTATATTAATATGTCACTATCAATTTGAGTGGGAAGAAAGAGAAGGTTTGGTCAGATTTTCCCCTTTCATTTATATTTTGTCTCAAGTTGGCAGCCTTTCTTCTCAGCCTTGGGACTCAGCAAGTATCCGTGCTCCTTTAATATTAATAATCTACATAGCAGGGGGCAGCTTTTGCGTCCTACCTGAATTTTGCAGTTGCTACTGCTAACGTTTCATTCCGAGTTTCTTTGCCAGTTGACTGAGCACAGCAGACTTTCTCACTGTCTACTTTACGTGTCTTATCTTCTACTTCATAGTTTTCTTTTGTCTCTCTTGGACTGTGTTTTGTCATTTTTAAAAAATCTCTACTTTCCTGTTCACTAAATCTCTCCACTGCTGAGTCTAATCTGTTGCTTTTTTAATTTTAATTTTTTTCCATTTCTAGAATTTTTATTTGGTTGCATTTTACATCCAAATGGCCAGTTCTAATAGTTTCTTGTGCCTTTCAATGTTTTTAATATCTTATTTTTTGAAACATATTAAACATATTTAATATTTGGGGCCTGATTATTTCAGTACCTATTCTTTATTGTCTTAATCTGCTGTTTGTTCTGTCTTTCAGCTTTCACTCATCATGATTTTCTTCCTTCTCAGATTGATAATTTTGATGGTGAATGTAATATATATCTTAGAACTGTATCTCAGAATTTTCTTTGAGTCTGTGCCCAAGATTAATTTTTCTAGGGCAGAGTTGATTTTTTAGCCAGGTTTCTGGGAATACTTGTCAACCAAAGGTCACTCAAATTATCTTTGGTTTAGCTTTTCAAGTACATGGGCAGTATAGATTTTGGCCCTCAAACTATAAGAATCTGTGTGAAGAATTTCATTGGAGACATTTATTTTTGTTTTTTTCTTTATATATTTTTTCTTTTCACACAAAGCTAAGGCTGAGAAAGATGGTATCTCCATGACTCTCTTTTAGAGAGAGACTGCTTCTAGTTCACCCATTGAGAATATTGCCCTTGGTGGTCCTGACTTTATGGCAGGGGTCTTTGATTCAACCTCCCATTTCATTTAGGCTTCTGGCTGTGATTCTTGTTCACTGCCAGGGGCAAGTGGTGTTGGGAAAATTGGACAGCTACATGTCCATCAGTGAAGTTAGAATACTTCCTCACATTATGTGCAAAAATAAACTAAAAATGGCTTAAAGACTTAAACATAAGACATGATATCATAAAATTTCTATAAGAGATCATAGGCAAAATATTTTCTGAAGTAAATCATAGCATTGTTTTCTTAGGTCAGTCTCCCAAGGCAACAAAAATAAAAGCAAATGGAAACTAATCAAACTTATAAGCTTTTGCACAGCAAAGGAAACCATGAAAAAATGAAAAGACAACTTATGGAATGGGAGAAAATACTTGCAGATGATGTGACTGCCAGGGTTTAATTTTCAAAATATACAAACAGCTCATCCAACTTAAAAACAAAAGAAACCAAACAAACTAGCCAATCAAAAAACAGTCGGAAAACCTAAATAGACATTTCTTCAAAGAGGAAACAAAGATGGCCAATAGGCACATGAAAAGAAGCTCAACACCACTAATTACCAGAGAAATGCAAATCAAAACCAGAACAAGGTACAACATCACACTGGTCAGAATGGTCATCATTAAAAAGTCTAGAAATGCTGGAGAGGGTATGGAGAAAAAGGTATCCTTCTGTCCTATGGGTGAGAATGTGAATTGGTATAGCCACTATGGAAAATAGTATGGAATTTCCTTAAAAAGCTAAAAATAGATCGGGCAATCTCACTCCTGGGCATATATCTTGAGGAAACTCTAATTTGAAAATATGCATGCACTCCAGAGCTGGAGATGATATTGAAAAGCCACATCTAAGAAAAAGATATTTGCATATAGATGATGTGAAGTCAAGCATTTGGATCCAGAAATTCATATCATAGCACAAATACCAAATTGGGAAAATCAGTGTGTATGCAGGTGAGCAGGAGAGTAGTAGAAGATGAAGTAAGAGATAAAGAGTTTAAATTACATAGGACCTCTCATCTCATATTAACAGAATTTTGTACTCTTGCCTCCTTTCAGAGACATGTTTCGATTGTCATAAATGAGAGATACTACTAGCATCTAGTGGGTAGAGGCCAGGGATGTTGCTANCACTGTCTACTTTACGTGTCTTATCTTCTACTTCATAGTTTTCTTTTGTCTCTCTTGGACTGTGTTTTGTCATTTTTAAAAAATCTCTACTTTCCTGTTCACTAAATCTCTCCACTGCTGAGTCTAATCTGTTGCTTTTTTAATTTTAATTTTTTTCCATTTCTAGAATTTTTATTTGGTTGCATTTTACATCCAAATGGCCAGTTCTAATAGTTTCTTGTGCCTTTCAATGTTTTTAATATCTTATTTTTTGAAACATATTAAACATATTTAATATTTGGGGCCTGATTATTTCAGTACCTATTCTTTATTGTCTTAATCTGCTGTTTGTTCTGTCTTTCAGCTTTCACTCATCATGATTTTCTTCCTTCTCAGATTGATAATTTTGATGGTGAATGTAATATATATCTTAGAACTGTATCTCAGAATTTTCTTTGAGTCTGTGCCCAAGATTAATTTTTCTAGGGCAGAGTTGATTTTTTAGCCAGGTTTCTGGGAATACTTGTCAACCAAAGGTCACTCAAATTATCTTTGGTTTAGCTTTTCAAGTACATGGGCAGTATAGATTTTGGCCCTCAAACTATAAGAATCTGTGTGAAGAATTTCATTGGAGACATTTATTTTTGTTTTTTTCTTTATATATTTTTCTTTTTCACACAAAGCTAAGGCTGAGAAAGATGGTATCTCCATGACTCTCTTTTAGAGAGAGACTGCTTCTAGTTCACCCATTGAGAATATTGCCCTTGGTGGTCCTGACTTTATGGCAGGGGTCTTTGATTCAACCTCCCATTTCATTTAGGCTTCTGGCTGTGATTCTTGTTCACTGCCAGGGGCAAGTGGTGTTGGGAAAATTGGACAGCTACATGTCCATCAGTGAAGTTAGAATACTTCCTCACATTATGTGCAAAAATAAACTAAAAATGGCTTAAAGACTTAAACATAAGACATGATATCATAAAATTTCTATAAGAGATCATAGGCAAAATATTTTCTGAAGTAAATCATAGCATTGTTTTCTTAGGTCAGTCTCCCAAGGCAACAAAAATAAAAGCAAATGGAAACTAATCAAACTTATAAGCTTTTGCACAGCAAAGGAAACCATGAAAAAATGAAAAGACAACTTATGGAATGGGAGAAAATACTTGCAGATGATGTGACTGCCAGGGTTTAATTTTCAAAATATACAAACAGCTCATCCAACTTAAAAACAAAAGAAACCAAACAAACTAGCCAATCAAAAAACAGTCGGAAAACCTAAATAGACATTTCTTCAAAGAGGAAACAAAGATGGCCAATAGGCACATGAAAAGAAGCTCAACACCACTAATTACCAGAGAAATGCAAATCAAAACCAGAACAAGGTACAACATCACACTGGTCAGAATGGTCATCATTAAAAAGTCTAGAAATGCTGGAGAGGGTATGGAGAAAAAGGTATCCTTCTGTCCTATGGGTGAGAATGTGAATTGGTATAGCCACTATGGAAAATAGTATGGAATTTCCTTAAAAAGCTAAAAATAGATCGGGCAATCTCACTCCTGGGCATATATCTTGAGGAAACTCTAATTTGAAAATATGCATGCACTCCAGAGCTGGAGATGATATTGAAAAGCCACATCTAAGAAAAAGATATTTGCATATAGATGATGTGAAGTCAAGCATTTGGATCCAGAAATTCATATCATAGCACAAATACCAAATTGGGAAAATCAGTGTGTATGCAGGTGAGCAGGAGAGTAGTAGAAGATGAAGTAAGAGATAAAGAGTTTAAATTACATAGGACCTCTCATCTCATATTAACAGAATTTTGTACTCTTGCCTCCTTTCAGAGACATGTTTCGATTGTCATAAATGAGAGATACTACTAGCATCTAGTGGGTAGAGGCCAGGGATGTTGCTAGATATCCTACAATGCATAGAACAGTCTCTTATGACAAAGAATTATCTGCTCCAAAATGTGGTGAGATTGAGAAACCCTGATTTAGAACTTAGCGTATTGATTTACAAACAGTTAAGAGAAGGTCTGAAAGGGCACCAAAGGAAGTTGATTGTTTTTTCTCTCTGGTTTCTAGTTAATGCACTCAGCTTTTAAATAAAACAAAAGAACTCTTGAACTAAAAATAAATAAATAAATAAAAACAGACATGGAAATAAAACCTTGCAGCCTAGCTCCTTTTAGTACCTGAGGTCCTTGTACTGAGAAGTGAGAGTCAACTAACAGCCACCCTCCTCAGCTGGGATAAAGAAAGTTGTAGTCATTACATATTCATGTTTTCAATGACATTCCTCACTTAAGAGATTCAGGGCACATCATTAATTAAAGCAATGAATTCCCTAGAAACAATACTAATTAAAACTAAAATCAAAACAGCTTAAAAAAGCAGACCTCGTTTTTCTATCCTGAGACACTGAGAAAAATCATACAGTTTTATCAGGCCAAGTGGGGAATGGGATTTATCAAGAAGGCTGACCAGCCACATTCACACGTGCTTTCTTCCTATTGTTTCTGGCTGCTGGTTTCAAACATGAGCTGCCATGCAGCAAATAGCTGGTTGGTAGTGACAGTGTCATCATTTATGTGGTATATATATTTTTTATCATCCATAAAGAAGCAGTGGGATTCTAGAACAGCGGGAGGGTTAGAATTTAAGGAGTCAGAAACCCACTCTCTTAACCCAGGCAGCCTTGGTTTTCTCCTTTTCTCCTCCACACTTGGAACTTGAGCAATCGTCCTAGTCTAACACCCACATATTTGCTGATGACTTGCATGTCTATGCTTTTCAGTCCAGGTACTGTGCTGAATGCTTTGCATGCCTTATCTTTTTAAAAATCTTTCAACACTCCTATTTACTCTTATTCTCACTTTCTAGTTTGTGAAATTAAGATGTAGAGAAATAAGTAATTTGTCCAAGATCACCTGTATAAAGGGTGAGAATGTTGGGACTCAAACACAAGTCTTCAAAACCCTTCATCTTCAATAACATTATTTGGTTCGTGTTTTCATTGTTTCTCAGCTGAATTATTGCCTCAGTTTCCTAACTAGACTTCTTCTCATGCCTCCTATACTCTGCAACCAGGGAAATCTTTGTTATATTATATTCATTAGTCTCCTGATTTGTCTAACTAAATGATTTATAGTTCCTTGAATTCATCAAGTTCCATGTCCTCACCATATTGTTTCTTGAACTGACATTTGTTCTTGAAAATTTCACCCTTTGGGACTTCCCTGCTGGTCTAGTGGCTAAGATTTCATTCTTCTAATGCAGGGAAAGAGAAGAGTGAAAAAGTTGGCTTAAAGTTCAACACTCAGAAAACGAAGATCATGGCATCTGGTCCCATCACTTCATGGCAAATAGATGGGGAAACAGTAGAAACAGTGACAGATTTATTTTGGGGGGCTCCAAAATAACTGAAGATGGTGACTGCAGCCATGAAATTAAAATATGCTTACTCCTTGGAAGAAAAGTTATGACCAACCTAGACAGCATATTAAAAAGCAGAGACATTACTTTGCCGACAGAGGTCCATCTAGTCAAAGCTATGGTTTTTCCAGTAGTCATGTATGGGTGTGAGAGTTGGACTATAAAAAAAGCTGAGCCCCAAAGAATTGATGTTTTTGAACTATAGTTGGAGAAGACTCTTGAGAGTCCCTTGGACTGCAAGGAGATCCAACCAGTCCATCCTAAAGGAAATCTGTCCTGAATATTCATTGAAAGGACTGATACTGAAGCTGAAACTCCAACACTTTGGCCACCTGATGTGAAGAGCTGACTGATTTGAAAAGACCCTGATGCTGGGAAAGATTGAGGGCAGGAGAAGAAGGGGATGACAGAGGATGAGATGGCTGGATGGCATCATCAACTCAACGGACATGAGTTTGAGTGAACTCTGGGAGTTGGTGATGGACAGGGAGGCCTGGCGTGCTGCAGTCCATGGGGTTGCAAAGAGTCAGACACAACTGAGGACTGAACTGAACTGATGCTGGGGGCCTGGGATCAATCCCTGGTCAGGGAACTTGATCCTACATGCTGCAACTAAAGATTTCAGATGCTGCAAGACCCACATCCTGCAACAAAGTTCAAAGATCCTATGATCTGGCTCAGCCAAAAAAAAAAAAAAAAAAAAAATCAAGCCTCAGCACTATCAAGTAGAAAGGTAACCATACCTTTAAAAAACATAGACTACGTTACTTACATAATTTTAAAAAAAGAGGTAAAAAAGTTAAACTTTTTGAGTAATCCTCACCTGTTTGTGAAATAATTTTTCATCCACAGTATTAGAATAATTTCTTTACTTTTGTCGATTATGTTGTTTACATGGATTTCATTAGGCCTGACTGGTTTATTACTGGATGATAAGGAAGTTCATCACTTTTCTCTCTCCCTCATCTCTAAAATGTCAACCTTTTAATTTTTAAAAAGTATTCTAAAGGTACCTCAAATCATATTTCATTCATCTCCTTTACCCTGACAATTAAACACATTCAGAGTACACATATTTGTGGGTGTATCAATTGGTACNCAAAAAAAAAAAAAAAAAAAAAATCAAGCCTCAGCACTATCAAGTAGAAAGGTAACCATACCTTTAAAAAACATAGACTACGTTACTTACATAATTTTAAAAAAAGAGGTAAAAAAGTTAAACTTTTTGAGTAATCCTCACCTGTTTGTGAAATAATTTTTCATCCACAGTATTAGAATAATTTCTTTACTTTTGTCGATTATGTTGTTTACATGGATTTCATTAGGCCTGACTGGTTTATTACTGGATGATAAGGAAGTTCATCACTTTTCTCTCTCCCTCATCTCTAAAATGTCAACCTTTTAATTTTTAAAAAGTATTCTAAAGGTACCTCAAATCATATTTCATTCATCTCCTTTACCCTGACAATTAAACACATTCAGAGTACACATATTTGTGGGTGTATCAATTGGTACTTCTGTCTTCTCATTAATTGGTGTAAGTTCACTGACATTTTGACACATTTTGAATGATCGGATCAAATGATCAAATCCAATCACACAGGAAGTGCTACATTTAAGGAAAGACTCTGTTTTACTTGTTTCTCTTGAAAGGCATAAGTGGGAATGGAGATTATGTTTCATGGTAACTCATGAAAATCCCCTGCTGCCTCGTGCTCAGGAACTTTTCTCTAATCTATTGCATCTTACCTTGAACCTTTTCAGTGTCCTCCCTCAGGTCTTCTTGTTCCCTCACCTTCCTCTCTGCCCACCTGCTCTGTCAGTTTGCAGCTTTCACTGCTCTCTTCCAGATAACTTTTGTTTTTTTCTCCACCTTCCACATTCTGAGGATTCCATGGCATGAAATCTGAGAGTTAGTCTGGCTGTATGCTTCCCTGGTGGCTCAGATGGTCAAGAATCTGCCTGCAATGTAGGAGACCTGGGTTCAGTTTCTGGGCTGGGAAGATCCCCTGGAGGAGGATATGGCAACCCACTCCAGTACTCTTGCCTGGAGAATCCCCATGGACAGAGGAACCTGGCAGGGTACAGGCCATGGAGTTGCAGAGTGGGATAAGACTGAGCAGAAGACTGAGCAGCTAGGCACGCAGCACATCATTATAACAGTAGGGAGAGGGGACAAATGAGCAAAACCAGGTCACTTATGCTTTAATAGTTTAGTCCCATCATAATTACTTTTTTTTTCTTTTTAGTGTAGGGGCCATACTTCCACTTGTAATTATGATTTTGGTGAAGTGAGGAACCTTAGAGATCTGATAGTCCACTTTTCCAATTATATAGATGAGGAAACAACCGATGCCTGAATAGGTGTGACTAGCCCTTGATCACAGTGCTGGCCAGAGTCATACCTTCTACCTGCAGGTCAAGATATCTCCTAGTATTCAATGTTGTTTTAACTCCTCACTCAGTGCTAAGTGCAGTATCTCTTGAAAAATCTATATTGGGTGAATGTAGGAACAAACAGAGATGTGACTTAGTGATTACAACCACAGCAGAGAATCCTTTTTCCCACCACACCCTGACAGAGGAACTGAATGGAGTAGCAAAATAAGATTGGTTTGCCAGTCTGCTTATGCTATTTTAGTTAAGTGTTTCATTATGGATTATGTGGGAGTCTTGTATTCTGTTTTAATGGTATCAGTTCAGTTCAGTTCAGTCGCTCAGTCTTTGCGACCCCATGAAGTGCAGCCTCCCTGTCCATCCCCAACTCCCAGAGTCTACCCAAACTCGTGTCCATTGAGTTGGTGATGCCATCCAACCATCTCATCCTCTGTCATCCCCTTCTCCTCCTGCCCTCAATCTTTCCCAGCATCAGGGTCTTTTCAAATGAGTTAGCTCTTTGCATCAGGTGGCCAAAGTACTGGAGTTTCAGCTTCAACATCAGTCTTTCCAATGAAGACCCAGGACTGATATCCTTTAGGATAGACTTGTTGGATCTCCTTGCAGTCCAAGGGACTCTCAAGAGTCTTCTCCAACGCCACAAATGAAGGTGAATATATCCCTGTGTGCCAGGTGTGCTCAGCTGTATCTGACTCTTTGTGGCCCCATAGACGGTAGCCTGTCAAGCTTCTCTGTCCATCGAATTTTCCAGGCAAGAATACTGGGTTGCTATTTCCTACTCCAGGGGACCTTCCCAATCCAGGGATCAAAACCTGTGTCTCTCGCATCTCCTGTATTGGCAGATCCTTCACTTCTAGGCCACCTGGGAATATATCCCACTCTACCTCAAATTGCCTTTTAAGCTTTTATTGGCTGTACTTTGATAGTGATAAAAATAGTAACAATACTAATAACTACCATTACATATTATATGCCAGGTCTCCCACTCAATACTTACTTTCCCTTACTTAATTTAACCTTCAAAACAACTCTGTGAAAAAACAAATGTCCATATCTACTTTACAGAGTAAAGATGATCAGAGGAATAGGATAATTTGTCATCACTCAATATATAGTAGAGTCAAGTGTAAGCTTCTGTTCTCTAAGAACCTTTGTTTTACTCACTACTACATAAAGCAGAAGGTGACAGCACTTACCTTGTTCTGCCTTATGTTATATTTAATTCTTTCATTCAAGGGGCTTTTATTGTTACACCCTGGAACAGGTGATAGGAATACAAAGTCCAAGGAAATATTCTTCTGCTTTTAAGGAGACTGTACTCTAGTGGGGAAAATAGACAAACAAATCAACAATTGTAGAAAAGAGTAAAAGTGTTTTCCTTGAGGTATAAATGTGATACTGAGTGCCATGGGGCACATTAAAACAAGTCGGGGTGAGGATGGGCAGGGAATGCTTGCAGGTCTAGTGGGTCTTCGAGGTGAATATTTAAGGAGGACTAGATGTCAGTTAGGGAAACAGTATGTCTGAGGACATGGAACAGATGCACTCAAGAGGTGGTGAGTAATCGATTTAACCTGGAGAGAGGGGACCATGCAAGGCTCTGCAGAAGGAGCTGGAGAGGCAGTCTGGAGCCAGGTCCTGCAGGGTGTTTGAATCATGTTGAGTAGTTTGGAACTGATCCTGAGAAACTACTGTGGAATTTTTATCAGATGAATGACTTAATCAGAAATGGTTTAGGGAGTGTACTTGTACTTGGGTGGGTTGTGGAGGATAGAAAGGCAGGGTGGGGCACTGGGTAGGGGGATGGGAGATTGTGGACAGAGCCCCAGAGGGGAAGCTGCAGGTAGAAAGAGTGGACTGAGTTATCTGCAAGGGAAAGTGGAAAGGAGGAAACGGGTTCCCTGGGCTGGAGACAGGTCCTTTGACTGCCACTTGGACTAATAGATGGTAGGCTTCTTTTCTCTGCTGACATTTAACTCTGACCCTTCCTCAAGGAGACTTTCCCGAGAATTTACTGGGTGTGTTGCATTTTGAAAAAGCAGCAGAAGAAAAACCAAATATGAAATGAATCACAAAGAGCTTTGACTACAAAAGAGACTCAGTCCAGGACCTGAGGGAGGTCAAGAAGGAAGGAGTATTACCTTTTTCCTTTCACCTTGAGCTTTGTGTCCTTTTCCCCTCTCCAGTCTTTCTCATGCCTTCTCCCTTATTCTTCCTCTGTCTCTAGACTTCGGCACACAGTGGCTGTGGTAACAGGTCTCGGGAGAGTCTGGAGCTAAACATTAAACAGTGCTGAAACTACAGCACAGTTTAACTCCAGAATGTGGTCCTTACTAAACTGGGGCTTTTGGAAAAGAAACTGCTTCTTGAGTCAAACACACTGCATGGGGGAGGGGTAGATTCAGGGTAGTTCAACTTTTGCTTCTACAGTGCTCCTTGAAAAAGCTTGTACTGCTTGTGAACAGTATCTGTGTTTTTCCACTGATATGTAGCTATTAGTTTGGACCCAGGTCTGTGAAGTTGCTGGATTCTAATGACATTTTGTTTATAGAAGATCTCAAGATTCTCAAATTATGCCATCCCCATTGCCAAAAAGATTTCACGTGGTCTTTTGAGCAAAATAAAGAAAAATGGCACATGAATTCACATTTATTTTCTAATGTAAATGCCATTTTATTAAAAATGGAGTCTATAAAAGGGCAATCATAATTTAAATTAATGTGTCTTCAAATAATACATGTTACGGCCAATTATTTTTTCATATAACATAAATCTCTGGGTTCATAAATAATAGTCTTTCCCTATTCAGGAAAAACCATGCTCAGCAATGTGTTATTCATGACTTAATTATTCTATAGATGCTTCATTCATATGCATGCAGATATATCTGGCAGCATTGCATTTTAATGAAGATACTGAAAGGCAGCAGGCTATAATTTCTAACAGAATTCTGTCAGGATTGAACAATAGCAGCTCCTTGAGAGGACTAGGAAATAGCATAGCCTAAAAAGAAAATTAAAAACTCATTTAAATATTTTAATTATAATCTTCATTAGTGAAATCTTGAAATCCTTTTTCACATCCAGAGCTTCAATAGTTTAGGAGCTATTTTTGTTGGAATAGAATAATTTGGAGAAAGGGGAATATTTTCAAGATTTCACCGGCTGAGATACAACCAGTCCCGAGGGAACACAGGAGTGGGCCTCTGACCATCCCCCTGCACCTGCTTACCCTCAGGTTTTTTTTTTAAATTGAATTAGTGGGTCCAAATGACCAGTTAAGTTAACCTTGCAAGGGACAATGAAAAGAAAAAGGGGAGGGAGATTAGTTTCAGGGTTTTTATGCTATACACACACACACACACACACACACACACACACACACACACATATCTGTGTGTATATATATATATATATATACACACACACACACACTATATATGGGCTCTCCCAGTGGCTCAGTGGTAAAGAATCCACCTGCAATGCAGAAGACACAGAAGATGCAGGTTTGATCCCTGGGTTGGGAGGATCCCCTGGGGGAGGACATAGCAACCCACTCCAGTATTCTTGCCTGGAGAATCGCCTAGACAGAGGAGCATGGTGGACTACAATCCATGCGGTTGCAAAGAGTCGGACACAGCTGAAGGGACAGCACGCACACACACATACACTATATATATATACACATATGTATATATAGTGTAAGATTTTAGCACTGCATAACGCAACTGAAATTTCGATCCCTTGACTCTCCAGAAAGTTCGGCTTGACTAGAAACAACTAGGACCTATTTTGACTGTAGAGATTGCCACAATTTTGTTATGGTTTCTATCTTGCTAATCTTCCTAGAAAGGAAAACTGCCAGACAAATGATACAATTCTCAAAAGCATGTAAAATCAGCTAAGTAAATCATGAAACAGATAGTAATTCTACTTGCTCTGCTACAAAATAAAAGCCAAATAGACACCTGTCACTACCATGGGTATTTTAGGAAAGCTGTGAATATGCAAGTGATAGGGCATTGTAGGCCAGTAGGAACTGCTTCTTGATTCAAGCACACTGCATGGGGGAAGGGTGACGTTTTCCGGAAGGGTAATGAACAAGAGACAGTGTCCACGCACTACCCTGGGTTTCCTCTTACTCCATTGAGATGCTCTTGTTCTGGTCATCAGTTTTGTTTCTTCAAATCCAGTGTATGCTATCTGTCTTTCTTGAATTCCTCCGTCAGTAGAATTCAACACAGATGGCAACCTCCTTTCTACAAATATACTTCTCTCAGGACTCTTGAGACATGTTGTTGTTTAATCGCTAAGTCATATCTGACTCTTTGTGACCCCATGAACTACAGCACGCAGGCTTCCCTGATTGTCACTGCCTCTCAGAGTTTGTTCAGACTCATGTCAATTGAGTCGGGGATGCTATCCAACTATTTCATCCTCTGTTGCCCGATTCTCCTGCCCTCAATCTTTCCCAGCACCAGTGTGGAAATGAGTTTTTCCAATGAGTTGGCTCTTCAATGAGACATTGCACACTCCTGCTTTTCAGACTTCTTGTTCTTTCCTTGCTTTTTCTTTGTTCAATGTTGACCTTTGATAGCTGAATTTAAAATTTTTTACATATTTCAATTTTCAATCCTTTTATGCATTTATTCGATATCTTTCATTAAGGAATTCCTTGCTGTAAATGTTGAAAATTTCTATCTGCTTGTCATATTTTGAGGTAAAGATCCAGTCTTTTTGAATTCTTTAGGTATGATCATTTGTCCTAGAATTACTCATTGAATAGATCCTCCTTTCACTGAGAATCTGCAAAGACAGCTCTGTCATCTCTCAAATACTTATATAAATATAGGGGGGTGCATTAGTTGTCTATTAGTTGTATAACAAGTTACCACAGAAATTTCAGTTAAAGCAATACCCACTTATTATCTCACAGCTCTGCAGATCAGAAGTCCAGGTAGGCTCAGCTGGGTTTATAGCTGACATCAAGATGTTGGCTAGACTGGGCTCTTACCTGGAGGTTTTGGAGAATGACCTGCTTTCAGACTCATTCAGGTTGCTGGCAGAATTCAGTGCCGTGGGGTCTTAAGGATGAGGTCCCCATTTCCTTGGCTGTTAGTCTGGAGTCACTCTCAGCATCTGAAGGCCGCCCACATTCCTTGGCCTGTGCCACCGCCACACTCAAAGTCAGCAATTGCATGTCATATACTTCTCTGCCTTTCAATCTCTGAGTCTCTCTTCTCTCACCAACCAGAGACTAGTTTTTACTTTTAAAGGGCTCATTTGATTAGACCAGGACTACCTACATAGATAATCTTCATTTTTTTGCACATAATGTAACTTTTCATGGGAAGGACATTTCATTACATTCTACTTCAGTCAGGGAGGAGGATATTACAGAAGGACAAGGGCCACTGAGAGTCCATAGAATTCTGCCTACACGCTGTTTATAGCCTCTCTAACCTCTGTATTATGCTGTACCTAGTCGCTCAGTCGTGTCCAATTCTTTGCGACCTCATGGATTATAGCCCACCAGGCTCCTCTGTCCATGAGGATTCTCGACATAAGAATATCAGAGTAGGTTGTCGTGCCCGCTTCCAGGGGATCCACCCGACCTATGAATTGAACCGGTGTCTCCTGCATTGCTCACGGATTCTTTACCAGCTGCGCTACTGGGGAAGCCCTTTCTAACCTCCACCATTGGCTTATTCCTGTGTCAATATCTACACTGTCCAATCATGTTCCATCAAGAATCCCACTGATATTTTAATTGGCATTTCATCGGATCTATAGTTCATTTTTGATATTGAATTTTATTTAAAAATGGAGTGTACCTCCTCATTCACAAGCTTGTTCATAAGTCTTGAGTATCTTCCTTTTTCACACGTCATGATGAAATGTTGCAGTGACCTGTGGCTCAAAGCAAAACATTTGAATTGAGGTGGGACTTCTGGAAAGGTTGAGTGAGAAGGGAAGCAAAACCTCTTCCTTAAAAGCAAGTATAAAACCAAACAAAGCTATTAAAAACAGCCACTCCAGGATTTTAGAAATTGACCAAAGGCATCCATCTAATTGAGAAGCATTTATTCAATAAAAACTAAGCATCAGTAAGAATAGTGGGAGTCTGTGGCATTTTATCCTGGGGATTCTGCCATTCCTCACCCAGCTCTGCTGTTCAGTAATTTTATTAAGGCAGAGCAAGCTGTGAGGAATTGCAATCTCCTTACCAGAGGGGGCTGATTTTCTCTGGAGCAAAGCACAGATACACAAGGGCATTGTCAAAAATGATAACAGGAAAAGCCAGGAATAATAGTAAACATTTTAAGTAAGCTGCCTGAGGTCACAATACTGCTTGGACAAGGGAGAGATTGACAGACCAGCTAGAAAAGTAAAAGGAAAATTCAGAGGCAGAGAGAGTGATAGCAGAGTTCACCAGTGGCCACTTAGCCCTCGTGATTAGACGCAGGTGTATGCGTGCTCAAGGATGTACACCCACAGAGGAAAGATCAGATAGGGCCCTGGCTATCCACTTGTCCGTGATGAATGTGAAGCTTTGAGATGCAGAAAGAATAAGCTAGAGCAGACTGTAAACTGCCTGAAGTTCAATGACATTCTTTAAACACACACAGCTCCATGGTTCAAAGGGTGGAAACTTTACTGTTTCAAAAAGTTTATGTACAACTTCTAGTCGGTCACTGGCTGACCACTAAATTATGCTGTCCCTTAGGGAGTCAGGCTTAAAAATGAAACAAAAATACATTAAACAGGACAAAACCTGAGCAAAGACATCAGTGGCTGCATACTGCTGGGGAGACAGACTCTATAGAGTTAATCCAGGCAAGTTATTAAAGAAACAAACAAACAAACAAAATCTGCAACCACAACTATCCCTGGAGGGGATAAGAATCCAGAGTTGCTACAATATATTATCTAAAAATCTCCAATTTAAAAATTACATGTAAAAAAATAGCTTAGGAAAGTAGGACCATACACACACAGGAAGAAAAGTGATGTCAGGACATGCCACCCCAAAATATGCCACCCTGACATGCTGATTATTTTGAGCTAAAGGAACTTAAAAAACAGCAGGTGAAAGAAAGGTACTTGATTCCACTTCTTATTCCTGAAAGTGTTAGTTGCTCAGTCATATCGTATCTTTGCAACCCCATGGGCTGTAGCCCTCCAGGTTCCTCCATCCATGAGATTCTCCAGGCAAGAATACTGGGGTGGGTAGCCAGGCCCTCCTCCAAGGGATCTTCCCAGCCCAGGCATCAACCAGGTTTCCTGCATTGTAGGTGGATTCTTTTCTGTCTAAGCTACAAGGGAAGCACCTTTTATTCCTGAAAGCTGAAGTTAAAACTCGCATGTGAGAGCTGCCCTCCCTGTGCCAGGAGGAAAGAAACATTGTTATCACCAGAAAGGGGAGCCGAGGCCAGGAAAATGCTGTACTAACAAACCTTGCTAAAATAATTTCTTATCTTCCCCTAGTCTCTTCATTTTGGTTATGCTTCCATAATGAGCACTCTTTGTTCAATCCAATATGTAAGCATTTAGATTTTACCTCTTTGGATCTTCATTCTCTATGAATGCTCCTATGTCATGTAAAACTAATATTAAATAAATTTGTTTTCTTTTCTTCTGTTAATTCTCAGGCCCAGCCAGAGACCCTGAGGGGGTAAAGTGCTTGCCTTCCCAACAGTTTCTGGTGGTGACAATGGGCGAGTACTGACTGGGTCACTGCTGATTACTCTGGGGGCTGCAGCTGAGAGATCCTGGGGCTTTTGACAAAAGCTGGAAGTTGTCTAGAGTTCTTACAATGTCACTCTCTCGCAGATATCTGCCTGTAGGGTCTGGTTGGGGTGAGAGTGGTAAGAGTCTCGCCTTGTCTTTTTCCTCATGCAAGTTCAGATTGGCAGGGAAAGCCATTTACGTGCCGTAGCTTGTTGGGTATAGCAACTCTAATGCTTTCTCTTTTGAGTACTCTTGTTTTCTGTTGATTTCCAGCCTCACAGAGATAGTCATTGCTTTCCTTTGTCTCTATTTCTGTGTCATTTGTCATAAAGAGGAGATTCATAGAATAAAACTGAGGCATAGGTCTGACAAGGCTGTTTTTTGAGCTGGCCTCAGTCTGCTTAGTTTACAGTCTGCTTAGTTTTGACCAGATCAATATCTGTTAAGACAAACTTTGCTGTGGATCACAAATGAAAACAACAACTGGATCAGATTCTCTCTTCATCTCTCTGGTCTCTGCTAGCCGGAGGAGACCTTGGTGTCAACAGTTGTTGACTTTGCCTCAGGTGACCTCCCCACAGGCTGGGAACCCAAGATAAGAAATGACAAGCAGCAGTCTCTTTGTCCAAGCATGACAGCTTTCAGGGGACTTTGTCTTAATAAAAAGATCCCAGTCCATAAGGGGTCTTTGTCTCACAAATGCTGGTAAAGCTCCTTCCTAGTATTGCCTACCCTGTGTCAAAAACTAGTAGGTCTGTGACTGAAGGAATCTCAGATTCTGATGGGAGACTGGAGTCACAATTTTCACAGACACTATTTTTACCTACTGTGACAATGAGGATCTTTGCTTTCTTAGGCTAAAACTTGAAGTGAAATTTTTGCATCATGTGGCTGCATCTTCTAGACCTGCTTTGGGGATGCATCTTGTGTCCGTGCAAGACGGAATTTGCCTCTTGTTCTTTCCATAAAATGTTTTATTGGATTGGGTTGCTATTGAAATAATGATCTTCCCAGGTGGCTCAGTGGTGAAGAATCCACTTGCCCAGGCAGGAGACATAGGAGACTCGAGTTTGATCCCTGGCTCAGGAGATCCCCTGGAGAAGGAAATGGCAACCTACTCCAGTGTTCAGCTCAACGTCCAAATAACTAAGATCATGGCATCTTGTCCCCTCACTTCATGGCAAATAGAAGGGGAAAAAGTGGAGAAGTGACAATTTTCTTTTCTTGGGCTCCAAAATCACTGCAGATGGTGATGGTAGCCACGAAATTAAAAGATATTTTCTCCTTTGGAAGGAAAGTTATGACAAACCTAGACAGCATATTCAAAAGCAGAGACATCACTTTCAGTATAGTCAAAGCTATGGTTTTTCCAGTAGTCATGTATGAATGTGAGAGCTGGACCATAAAGAAGATTGAGTGTTGAAGAATTAATGCCTTCAAATTTGGTGCTGGAAAAGACTCTTGAGAGTCTCTTGCACTGCAAGAAGATCAAACCAGTCAATCCTAAAGGATATCAACTGTGACTATTCATTGGAAGGACTGATGCTAAAGCTGAAGCTCCAATGCTTTGGCCACCTGATGCAAAGAGCTGAGTTGTTGGAAAGACCCTGATGCTGGGAAAGATTGAGGGCAGGGGGAGAAGGTGACGACAGAGGCTGAAATGGTTGGATGGCATCACCATCCATGGTGGACATGAGTTTGAGCAAACTCTGGGAGTTAGTGAAGGACAGGGAAGCCTAGTGTGCTGCAGTCCTTGGGGTTGTAAAGAGGTGGACATGACTTAGTGACGGAACAACAAGTTGCTTTACAATGTTGTGTTAGTTTCTGCTGAACAGCAAAGTGAATCAGTCATATACATAATATATCTGAGCTTCCCAGGTCACTCATCAGTAAAGAATCCTCCTGCCAATGCAGGAGATGCAGGAGATATGGGTTTGATCCCTTGGTTGGGAAGATCCCTAGGAGGAAGAAATGGCAACTCACTCCAGTATTCTTGCCTGGAGAATCCCACGGACAGAGGAGCCTGGTATGCTATAGTCCATAGTTGTGCAAAAAGTGGGACATGACTGAGCACACACACACATACATATACATATATCCATTCTATTTTAGATTTCCTTCCCATTTTGGTCACCACAGAGCAATGGATAGAGTTCCCTAAGGAATTCCATAGATTTTAATTTGTTATCTACTTTATACATAGCAACACCAGCTCTTTCAAATTCCAAAGCATTTTTTGCTGCCAGTTTCAAGTGTTAGTCACTTCAGTCGTGTCTGACTCTTTGTGATCCTATGGAATATAGCCCTCCAGGCTCCTCTGTTCATGGGATTTCCAAGGCAAGAACAGTGGAGTGGGCTGCCATTTCCTTCTCCAGGGGATCTTCCAACCCAAGGATTGAACCCAGGACTCCTGTATTGCAGGCTGATTATTTACCATCTGAGCCACCAGGGATGCCTGAACATTTTCAAAGATTCTACGAAATTTAGAGAAGAGTTAGAAAGGTTAGTGGCCTTTCACAACCCCACTCTAGGGACTTGGACTGGCTATTAAAGGATATTCTTCCCACCTTTGATTATAATGTAATTATCAGACAGGTTAGATGGCTTCAGGGGAAGAAACCCTCCCCCAACCCTTCTCTGGCCCCAGAGGAAACAGGTGACCAGCATCTCCCCAACCCTCCTGCAAGGAACTGGAAATGGCTCAACAAGGCCAACAGTCAGGGCCTGATGTGGGGATAATAGAGGAGGCCTTTCTCCATAAGGTAAATTGGTCTCAGGTTGAATTGTGTGCTCAGAGGAAGGGGAACATTCTAAGACTTTGGTAGAACACTTTACACAAACTTTGAAAAGGCACACTGCAGTAAATCCTGGAGCCTAGAACAATTTGAAATTTCTGCCTTGATTGGAAATCTTCCCTCTCATACAGAGAGAGAAATCTAAAAGTGTCATTGGCTAGGCAGGTATGTCTCTTAACATTATTAGAGAAGCAACTACGTAGTTCTTTGGAAACAGCACACAGGAAAACAAGACAAAAAAGAGATTAAAATGAACAGACCTTGATGTGCATATTGAGACTTTACAAAAGCAAAAATCATGACTATAAGGCTAACTCAAAGTTCACTCATTTTTCTCACCAACCACACAGCTTCCCTCCAGACATTGGCAAATATTGGGAAAAGCTAGGACACTAGAAGGACAATTATCCTTCCTTAACTTAAAAAGTTCAAATAACCTTTACCCTAACCCTCAGAACTGTCAGAAGTTTCATTTCTCCCCTCCTCTAGGACAACACTCTACCAATTGACAGGGTCAGCCAATCCTCAGTCACACTCCAAAAACCACTATTAAACTTAAAATAGAGGATTGGAAACCAGACTTCTTAACTGACCCTAGTGTGAGTCTCTCTACCATCTGCTCAGAGGATTTAAAACTACCTGTCACCTCAGATTCTATTTGAGGTGTCAGAGTCTCTGGACAGCCTGTTCCATTGTCCACATCTCAGGCCACCCCAATATCCTTAGGCTCTTGAGCCCCAATATGCCTTTCTAATTTCTGATTCCTCACCAGCTAATCTTTTAACAGGTAGAGAATTGTTACATAATTTTAATGTCACCTTATGATGTACTAAGAAAGGCAGGTTTTTCTCCCCTTGCCCTCAGATTAAACCTCAAGTTTCTTGCTTTCCATAAGGAAATCTCATCTCAATTTAAATCCCCAGAAGAGAATGCAACTTTAAAAGTTGTCCCAACTAGTATCTAGGCTTCACATGCAAATGAACTTAGATTGCTACTGAGTGTAGAGCTTGTGAAGAGCCAGGGAAAGAAACAAATCTTTCCAATGAGAAGTCCAGTAGACCCTCTAAGGAGACACAGAGTGGGGAATTGAACCTATAATAGGCTTTTTTTTTTAATGGCATGATCTTATCTTTATTTCCTCACTCTATAATAACAGGCTTGCCAGTAAAGAAAGAAGGGAAATTTGATTCAGATGGAAATGAAAACTATTAATTTGTGCCAGATCTAAGAGTCACAAGTTCAGTTCAGTTCAGCTGCACAGTCGTGTCTGACTCTTTGAGACCCCAGGGACTGCAGCATGCCAGGCTTCCCTGTCCATCACTAACTCCTGGAACTTACTCAAACTCATGTCCATAGAGTGTCATGATGCCATCCAACCATCTTATCCTCTGTTGTCCCCTTCTCTTCCTGCCTTCAATCTTTCCCAGCATCAGGGTCTTTTCCAATGAGTCAGTTCTTCGCATCAGGTGGCCAAGGTATTGGAGTTTTAGCTTGAGCTTCAGTCCTTCCAATGAATATTCAGGACTGATTTCCTTTAGGGTTGACTGGTTTATCTCTTTGCGGTCCAAGGGACTCTCAAGAGTNTCAATCTTTCCCAGCATCAGGGTCTTTTCCAATGAGTCAGTTCTTCGCATCAGGTGGCCAAGGTATTGGAGTTTTAGCTTGAGCTTCAGTCCTTCCAATGAATATTCAGGACTGATTTCCTTTAGGGTTGACTGGTTTATCTCTTTGCGGTCCAAGGGACTCTCAAGAGTTTTCTCCAACACCACAGTTCAAAGCATCAGTTTTTCGGCATTCAGCTTTCTTTATGATCCAACTCTTACATCCACATATGACTACTGGAAAAACCATAGCTTTGACTAGATGGACCTTTGTTGGCAAAGTAATGCCTCTGCTTTTTATTTATTAATTTATTTTTTAATATAAATTTATTTATTTAAATTTGAGGCTAATTATTTTACAATATTGTATTGGTTTTGCCATACATCAACATGAATCTGNTATTCTTTGGAACTCTGCATTCAAATGGATGTATCTTTCCTTTTCTCCTTTGCCTTTCACTTCTCTTCTATTCACAGCTATTTGAAAGGCTGCCTCAGACATCCATTTTGCCTTTTAATATTTCTTTTCCTGGGGGATGATCTTGATCCCTCCCTCCTACAGACTGTCACAAACCTCTGTCCATAGTTCTTCAGGCGCTCTATCATATCTAATCCTTTGAATCTATACATGAATATTTATAGTAGCTTTATTTATAATAGTCCAAATCTAGAAGAAACCTAAACGTCTTTCAGCAGGTGAAGAAACAGACTTGTACATCCATAGAATGGAATATTTATTCAGTGATAAAAGGATACAAAGTTATAAAAAAGACATGGTGGAATTTAAATGCCTATTGATAAGTTAGAAATGCTATATACTCTATGATTCAAATTATATGACAATCTGGAAAAGGTAAGACTATAGTGACAGTAAAAAGATCATTAATTTTCAAGGTTTGACAGGAGGTTGTGGTGGGGTTGCAGGGAGGTCAGTGGATGAAGCATGGGGATTTTTAAAGGATGTTGAAAGGATTCTGTATGATAATATAATTGTGGATATGTGACACTGTGTGTTTGTCAAAACTTTAGAGGAAAAGGAGTGGACTTTAATTACAAAAATGTAAGCAAATCATTTAGGAGATTGGTGAAGTCTCAGGACTGACTGCTGCATGTAAAGAAACAATCACACTGTATGTATTACAAATGCATGAAACAACCCCACTGAAGGGGGTGCAGGTAACAGGTACTAACTGATGTAACTTTGGAGATAAGTGGTGTCTGCAAAACGAATGACTAAAGAAACTGTGCACAAGCACAGTCACTACTTGATTACCCTTCAGCATACAGCTTAACAGTTCTGTCCTGCTATTCTGGGATTGAACAATTAAATAAATTGATGTCAGATGATGGGAATCAGATGTTAGATGATGTCAGAAGTCTCACTGATGCACTGAAAATTTATAGATCTGCAAAGGAGAAAGGTTAGAATTAATCAAGTGGTAATGTCTTCCCAGGTGGCGCTAGTGGTAAAGAACATGACTGTTAATGCAAGAGATATAAGAGACAGGGGTTTGGTCCCTGGATCAGGAAGATCCTCTGGAGGAGGGCATGGCAACCCACTCCAGTATTCTTGTCTGGAGAATCCCCATGGACAGAGGGGCCTGGCTACAGTCCACAGGTTTGCAAAGAGTTGGACATGACTGAAGTGATAGCACAGTGGGTTAGAATTTGAGATGTCAGTATGAGTTCATGTTTAGTTTAATATCAATACAGATGATTACATATAGGAATGTGTATATTCACAAGTTAGTATATACACATATATTTCCTTGCTCTGGCAGCTGAGCAGGGCAGAAGCAATAGCACTCCAGTAGAAGTGAGTACACCTAATGCCCAGATCTTGGTTTTTGAAACCATTCTTCAGTCAAAGGAACTAGGCTCCTTGGAGAACTGGCTGATTCTAGAACTGGGACAAGAAACACACAAAATGAGCCTGGAGCACCTTGCAGCACCAGAAAGTAAGAAAGAGTTGAAAAAACTAACCAACCATCCAACATACACCTACAATGTTGGGGATATGTTTGGGGCACAAGAAGCAAATGAAAGCTGCTCCCAGTGGCCAAATATGGAACAGTTTTAGGAGCAAAATGAATAAAGTATTATTGTGTCATAAGCCAAATTATAAAATAAGTATCCATGAGTCCCTAATTACATAAATAAATGATTGAATAAATAATAAATGGGGAAAGAAGAGACAAATTTCCTGTGTAGAGCAATTCTAAATAATTTATGTAGATACACTTCTCTCAAAAAGGTGGAATGTAATTCCCCACTCATTAGGTTTGATCAATGTATAGTGAATGTGTGCCTTCTTTTCAAAGAGTACCATATGGAAAGGAGAGAAAAAAAGAGTACCTGTATAGTGGAGGTAGCTGACAAACATTGCCTTGATCAGCTGGTCAGGGTCAACATCCACTTTGATAAGTCATGCTGATAGTATGTATCTTTGATAAAATATGAAAATTGCACTTTACCTTTGTGATTTTCCTCTGCAAGACCCATAACCCCAGTCTAATTGTAAGAAAAACCTAAGTCAAATCCCAAGAGAAGGATATTATGCAAAATACTTGACCAATACTCTTAAAATAATGTCAAGGTTATCACAAACAAGGCAAATCTAAGAAATTGTCACAAGCAAAAGCAGCTTAAGTAAACGTGATGAATAAATATAATGTGGCACACTGGATAGGATACTGAATCATAAGAAGGAAATAGGAGAAAAACTGAGGAAATTTGGTTAAATATTGGACTTTAATTAATAATAATGTATCAATATCAGTTCATTAATTTTAAAAAATGTACCTTACTAATGTAGGAAGTTAATAATAGTGGAAAATGGATGTGAGTTATAGGGAAACGCTGTACTATTTAAGTAATTTTCTATAAGCCAAAAACATCAAAAATAATTTATTAAAAATATATATATATGTATTTATGTGAGTGTGATGCAAGCAGTAAACTTAAAAAGATGTAGCAGCTATAATAATGTCAGGTAAAACAAAATTTAAGAAAAGAATATTTATAACAGATAAGTTGTGATACATCCTAAAAGTCCATATAATGGAATATTATTCAACAATAAAAGGTATGAACTACTGACACCTACCACAATATGGATGAACCTCAAAAACATGCCAAGTGAAAAGAGCTACACACAAAAGATCTCTTTTAATAAGATACTGTTTATATAAAGCATCCAGAAAAGCAAATCTGTAAAGAGAGTAAACGGATTGGCAGTTGCCTAGGGCTGGAAGTAAGAAAGTGTTTTGGCTGCAAATAGGCATGAGGATTCTTTTGGGAGTGATGGAAATATTCTAAAATAGGAATGTGGTGATGGCTCTGTGAATTTACATTTATGGAAAATCATTGAATTGTACATTTAATATGGGCAAATTTAGGGGGAGGTGAGTTTTCTGATTGTGAATTATATGTCAGAAAGTTGTTTAATGCATTAAAACATTTTTATTCCCTAGAAAAGCTAAAGATTAATAACATTTCCAGTAAACAAATATCCTAGTCAATGATTTTTAAAAATACATCTCTCTCATTGTTAGGGGAAACACACTGACTGAAACTGCCCATCCTGGCCAGGCACCATAATAACCATTTGCATGAATTGTTTTATGACAGGAGGTCCTGGTAAGGAACACAGAACTAATAAGCCACCACCAATTGGAAGAGATCAGGAAAGGTCAAAAGGAGACACCACATGTCTGACCACCTCCCAGAATCCTTCTCACTGGCATCCATCTTGGCTGAACAAGGTGTGCACCACCAGGAAGGAGTCTGAATCAGAATGATTGGATAAAGACCACCCGGAAACTAATCCCATCACCATAAAACCAAGACTTCAGCCCTGTGGCAGAGCAGTTCTCTTGAGTTCCCTTGCCCTACTGCTCTCCACCCAGGCACCCTTTCCCAATAAAATCTCTTGCTTTGTCTGCACATGTACCTCCTTTTACAATTCATTTCTGAGTGTTAGACAAGAGCCCAGTTTCAGGCCCTGGAAGGGGTCCTCCTTCCTGCAACATTATGACCAGATAGCTTAATATAACCATTTTATAAAACAAGCAACCACTTCCAGAAAAAAATGGAGAGAGTGCTCAATTTAAATAAATACTTTTATTTCCTGATTATTCTCCATTCAAATCGTTTGTTCTTTAAAGATAAGACTATTACTTTCAGAGAATAAACATAAATATACAATAGCCCTCCAATTAGTTATTGTTTTATTGACTTCAAAGATTTATCCAACATTTGATTAAAGACCAAGTGCTATAATTTATTGGGCTAAATCTGTGTAGCCCAAGATGAGGTGCAATTTCTGATGACCTCTAAAAGGAAGCATTGTGAATTATTTTACTGTTCAAAATATCTACTCTCTTCCCATAACCTCGTGGGAAGAGCTCTTTCCCAACTCATCTGATGTTGGGTCTGATTCTCGATGATTTGCTTTGGGCTCAGCTGGTCAGAAGGTACTTCTAAACTCCTGACCTTGGGCTTGGTTATGTGATTTGCTGTGGTTGGTGGGGCTTAAAGTGCTGTCTTCTGTTTTTGTTATTGCCATGCAAACTTCTCAAGGGAAGAAACAGGTTCTAGGTTCTTCCTTACCAGCCTTTGCTGAGAACCTGGGAGGGGTATACAGCAGCTATATAACCTCTTGGATACTGTACATTTTGACTTCTCTAAGGGTAACCCCAGGATCAAGGGGTCTCTTCTAGTGCTGGATCCATCCACAGATCCATCAGAGAAGAAAATCTCAAGAACAGAGAAGCCTATATAAAGAGGTGATTTCACACACAAGGGTAATTCTGTGGTGGCTGGTGAATCTTCCAATGGGGTTGATGAGTTCACAGCAGCCCAAATTGAGTTATGAGAAAGTTAAAGTCATCATCATCATCATTAGTAATGATAAGATGGTGGAAAAGAAAGGAACTATTCCAAGTTATTCTTTTTTTAACCCCCAGCACTTTGTGAGCTGTCTTCAGACCTTTGCATACACTCCCCTTTTCTGTCCCTTCACCTGGGGAAATCCTTTACCACCTTCAAGATTCAACTCTGATATCCCCTCCTCTGAGAAGCCTTCCTTGAGCCCTTTAGCCTTAATGTGGCATACTCTCCTTTATATCCATGGGGCTTGGCACTCATTTGGGTTTTCGTCTTCCTCACACTGTGTTATGATTATATACCTTACTGTCCTCAGCCTTACATGAGGAACATACATTACAGAGGCTGAGCTGAACTGGTGATTAATCTCTATGCTTCTAGTACCATGTGCAGTGGCTGGCATGGACAGAACTTTTGCAAATGTTTCATCAATGAACCAGGAATGTCTGAAAGAAGGATGAAGAGAGGCCAGGCTCCAAAGGAAACTTTGACGTTTCCTCTTACCTCATCCCTGTGTGCCCCAGGTGGTCTGGGTTGCCAAACCCTTTGTGGGATATATGCTCTTTCCAGCCCACTTTAAAAGAAAATATTTTTTATTATAGATTGAAATTTGCAATGTCAAAAGTGATCTTTCAACATCATGATTTTCGGGGCTAGAATTAAGTTGCACATATGTGTCTTTGGTTCTTGCTGCTGCTGCTAAGTCACTTCAGTCGTGTCTGACTCTGTGTGACCACAGAGACGGCAGCCCACCAGGCTCCCCTGTCCCTGGGATTCTCCAGGCAAGAACACTGGAGTGGGTTGCCATTTCCTTCTCCAATGCATGAGAGTAAAAAGTGAAAGTGAAGTTGCTCAGTCGTGTCCGACCCTCAGCGACCCCATGGACTGCAGCCTTCCAGGCTCCTCCATCCATGGGATTTTCCAGGCGGGAGTACTGGAGTGGGGTGCCATTGCCTTCTTAGCAATGAACAAAAGGTTGAATGGGGAGAAAAGGTTGAATGGGGAGATATTTCCATGGAAAGGACAGTTTATATTGTTACAAAGAATAGTCTTTAAACATTGCAAGAGAATTCAAGTTATTTCAAATGTGTTTATAAGGAGGTTGGGGAAGAGGGTGACCTTTAAGNGGAGTACTGGAGTGGGGTGCCATTGCCTTCTTAGCAATGAACAAAAGGTTGAATGGGGAGAAAAGGTTGAATGGGGAGATATTTCCATGGAAAGGACAGTTTATATTGTTACAAAGAATAGTCTTTAAACATTGCAAGAGAATTCAAGTTATTTCAAATGTGTTTATAAGGAGGTTGGGGAAGAGGGTGACCTTTAAGTCTAACCAATTCTGTCTCTATCGTTCTACTTACTGATTTGCAACCAGGCTGCACCTCATTGTTCTTAGCTAAGATAAACTCTTTAAAAAATGTATTGATATATATCCTGCCTCCCATATTTGTGAACTTATGTTTAAATCATACTTCTTTCTTCTCTCTGAGAAAAAAAGTTATCAAGATAAATAAATGAGTAATTTATGCTGACTCCTCCTGCAAAGTACCCTTTTCACAAATTTGACCATCCTTTTTCCTGGTATACAAACCTTTTTCAAGAAATATGCTTATTTCACCTGTAACTACTCCTTGGAAAGCAGTTCTGCTCCAAATTCAACCCAGTGCCCAGAAAATTCTTATTATCCTATAATAAGAATTATTATTATAATAATAAGGATATCCTATCCTTTCCTTGGAAAATTCTTATTATCCTATACCTAATTGAGTTTGTTTGTTTTAGTATTATGGTTTTATTGGGGGGAGGGGTGCTAAAATTTGGCCTCCCTTGGTGCATCAATTTAGGATGAGCCCACTCCTCCTCTATGCTCTTGCATAAAAACTTAATGCAACGTATTACAGATCCTTGTGTACATGACTGTTTCTTCCAGTTCCTTGAAGGTAGAGATCAGTCCTGGTTCCCCTTCTTATCCCCAGACTGAGCCCTGGGCCTGACACCTTGAAGCCACTTGGTAAATGTCCCTTGAATGAATGGATGAACAGGTGAATAATAAGTTCACCTTATTATGGAAGGCTGTGACTTTTAATTTTTACCATTGGAAACACAGCATGGCTATGTTAGCACCTGTAGGACCAGTGTTAGTATAAGGATAAGAAGCTGGGGATGTTTGGGTAGTGTTTGAGAATTAGTGGTGGTAAGGAAGATCTCTCAGATGAGGAAAGGGATGCAAGAAAGATGGAGCAGGAGAATAGAAAAGAGGAATAGTGAAAGAAATCCCATCTGCCAGACTCCATTCTTCCTTCTTCCCTCCTCTCAGCTCCAGGACTCACTGAACTCTTTTGAGTTTCTCTTTGTAGTCTATCCCCACTTGCTCCATTTCTGGTCAGAAGAATTGCAGTTCAGGATGAGGAATTGTAAGCAGGTGAAGAATAGCAGCTAAATGTAATGGTTAGAAATTCATTCAGCTAAGCATTTTAGCATTATATTCAATGCCAGATTGCATTAAAATGCCCTCAAGGGGTAGGCCTAAATGACTAACTATCTTTGTATTTTATAGGTATAAAACATAGTATGCTGTAGTGGAAACAGCTCATGAGAAGCCTGATGTTCCACTTTTCCAGTGTCTGCCAGGGTTGCTGCTGGGTTGATTCAGTGGGTTGGCTGGGTTAGGGTAAGGTTAAGCCAAGAAGATCTTTTCAAAGTAAGTGTTATTTGGGGCCAACTGTTATATCTTCCCAAAGAACAGATGATATTGACTAAGAGATGTGACCTTAAAGGTATGTGATCCCAAAGAACACGATCTCAGTCTTTTGCCTGATTCTTACCTCTCAAAATAGTCAAGAAAATGTTTGATCAAGGGGCATGATTAAAGAAAACTTACAATTTTCTAAGTTTTTTTTAAAAAGCATCAGTTTCTTAAGAAGCAAGGAATAAACACTGATTATAATGTAGGTGTATTTTTGTTTAATTATGAAAAGATTTTTAAGATCTCTCAAATGCCCTCCAGAATCTGACAACTAGTATTTAAAGTATACATGTTTAAGTGAAACAGTGAAATAAGAAACTTGCCTGCTGGGAAAAATGAGAAATTTTGAGCTCTTCACTTGGGTTCATGGTGACACCATCTGTATTTCTGTACCCAAGTGCTTGGCATATAGTGGGAGTTCATAAACATTTGGTGCCTAAGTAGAGAAACTGAAAGGCAACTGCATTATGCAACCTTGCTCTGCTGTTTCAGTTGAGAGCAGCTGGTTGGTTATAACTAATTGGATGTCAGCATTTGTTATTTCTTTTGCTGTGAAAGTAGATAAAGTAGGACTTCCCTGGTGGACCAGTGGTTAAGAATCCACCTGTCAATGCAGGGGACACAGGTTCAATTCCTGATCCAGGAAAATTCCACAAGCCACGGAGGAACTAATCCCAGGCACCATGACTACTAAACCTACTCTCTGGAGCCCAAGAGTCACAACTACTGAAACTCCTGCTCCCTAGAGCCCACGCTCTGCAACAACAGAAGCCGCTGCAATAAGAAGTCCACGCACCACAACTAGAGAAAGTCCACCCACAGCAATGAAGACCCAGTGCAGCCAAAAATAAAAATAACTAAATAACTTTTTTAACATAGGTAATAAAATTGTTAGGCATACTTTTATTTTAAACCACTTATTCTAAAAGCTTGTTATTAACAATAAATCTGTTTTATTAGAAATATTTATACATGCCTGCATGTGTGTGTTTGCAGAAAGACTTATCATGTAACAAAAGCAGTTTTCTAAAAATTGGCCATTCTATCTTTTGTAATCAGTAATTCATGCACTTGTAGTAGTTGCAAATGGGTAAATAGATAGCTCCAAGATTCTAGAAAGTCACAGTGATTTGAACTAAATCAATAATAGTATCATTTTATAGTTTTCCTGATTGTCAAGTCATATTTTTTTTTCCTTTTACTGCATAAAATGAAAAAGTGAAAAGAAATTAAAACTTGGAGTTGCCACTATGAAAACAATTCTCAAGTATTTTCAGTGTGAGGATGTGTAAAAGGCAGAATTCTAAGATGCCCCCATGATCTCCACTCTCCAAGGGTATGCCTACTGTTAGGTTATGTAACGTGGCAAAAGACATTTCACAGAGGTACTTAAGTTATTTTTTTTTTTTTCATTTTCATTTGTTTCTATGCAAATTTTGATTTCTTTTTTGATTTCTTCTGTGATTTGTTGGTTATTCAGAAGCGTGTTGTTCAGCCTCCATATGCTGGAATTTTTGATAGTTTTTCTCCTGTAATTGAGATCTAATCTTAATGCATTATTGTCAGNTTGTCTCCAGATTATTTATCTGTGATTCCATTTTGAGTTCAAGATTTTGGATCATTTTCACTAACAAAAAAGAGGAAGAGATAGGGAATCTACCTGAGAAAGAATTCAAGAATACTTAAGTTATTAATCAGTTGACCTTAAGGAGATTATTCGGGTGGACCTAACCTAATCATTTTAACCTTTTGCAAGCAAATTTTCCTCTGGCTAGTTGGAAAGGCAGAAGGCAGAGATTCAAAGCATGAGAAGAATCCAACATAGCATTGCTGGCTTGAAGATGGAAGGGGCTGCAAGCTAAAGAATGGGAGTGACCTATCAAAGAATTGATGCTTTAGAACTGTGATATTGGAGAAGACCCTTGCATGTCCTTTGGACTGCAAGGAGATCCAACCATCTAATCCCAAAGGAAATCAGTCCTGAATATTAATTGAAGGGACTGATGGTGAAGCTGAAACTCCAATACCTTGGCCACCTGATGCAAAGAATCAACTCATTGGAAAAGACTCTGATGCTGGGAAAGATTGAAGGCAGGAGGAGAAGGGGATGACAGAGGATGAGATGGTTGGATGGCATCACTGATGCAATGCACATGAGTTTGAGTAAGTTTTGGAAACTGGTGATGGACAGGGAAGTCTGGTGTGCTGCAGTCCATGGGGTTGCAAAGAGTTGGACACGACTAAGCAACTGAACTGAACTAAACTCAGAACTGAGAGTGAGTCCCAGTCAGCAGCCAGCAGTCAGTGGANAATGCACATGAGTTTGAGTAAGTTTTGGAAACTGGTGATGGACAGGGAAGTCTGGTGTGCTGCAGTCCATGGGGTTGCAAAGAGTTGGACACGACTAAGCAACTGAACTGAACTAAACTCAGAACTGAGAGTGAGTCCCAGTCAGCAGCCAGCAGTCAGTGGAGATCTCAGCCTTATAGTCAGAAAGAACTGAATTCTACCAGCTACCTGAATGAACTTGGAAGGAAACTCTTATTCAGAGCCTCCAGCTTGGTCATTGCCTTAATTTCAGCTTTGAGATCCCAAGCAGAGGACCTAGCCTAAGATATGCCTGACTCCTGACTCAAAAAAAAAAAAAAAAAAAAAAAGTCAGATACAAGCTTTCCTTGGAGATATTACATATTTGGTTACAGACAACTACAGTAAAGTAGATATTGCAACAAAGCAAGTCACACAGACTTGTTTCCCAGTGCATATAAAAAGTTATATTTATACTATGCTGTGATCCACAGCACTGAGTGTGGGGTAACATGTCTAAAAAGCAATGTACAAATCTTTAAAAAAATTTTTATGTATTTTTAAATTGAAGGATAATTGTTTTACAGAGTTTTGTTGTTTTCCGTCAAACATCAACATGAAGCAGCCATAGGTGTACATATGTCCCCTCTCTCTTGAAACTTCCTCCCATCTCCCTCCCCATCCCACCCTCTAGGTTGATACAGAGCCTCTGTTTGAGTTCCCCAAGACATACAGCAAATTCCCATTGGCTCTCTATTTTACATATGGTAATGTAAGTTTCCATGTTACTCTCTCCATACATCTCACCCTCTCCTCATGTTCATAAGTCTGTTCTCTATATCTGTTTCTCCATTGCTGACTTGCAAATAAATTCATCAGTACCATTTTTCTAGATTCCATATATATGTGTTAGTGTACAATATTTATCTTTCTCTTACTGACTTACCTATTTTAACTAAAAAATAATGCTGTTGGAAAAATGGTACAAATAGAGTCTCTTGAAGCATGGTTGCTACAAATCTTCATTTTGTAAAAATCACACTATCTGTGAAATGCAGTGAAGTGAAATGAAGCACAATAAAACAAGATATATCTGTAATAAGTATGGGTTGTTTACTGTTGCTAAGCTTGTGATAATTTGTTATACAGTAATAGAAGACTAATGCAGATTTTGGTATTGAGAAGTGGGGTCCTGCCCCCACAGTAACAAATACCTAACATGTGGAAATAGCTTTGGAATTAGGCAGTGCTGGAGGTTAAAAGAATTTTGAAGAGTATGATAAAAGAAACCCAAATTGCCTTGAACAGGCTTTTGGCAGAAATATGGACATTAAAGATTCAGGTGGTGAAAGCTCAAAAAGAAGTGAGAAGCCCTATAGAGAAAACTTAAATTTTCTTTGAGAAAGCCTAAATCACCATGAACAGACTGTTCTTCGAAATTTGGACTTTAAGAACAATGCTAATCACACAAATGCTTTGACTCAAGAGAGTTTTTCTCTGGTTGGAGAAGCAGAAGTCAGAGATTCAAAGCATGATAGGAGTACAATATGTAATGGCCAGCTTAAAGATGGAGGGAGCCACAAGCTGAGGAATGTGAGCGAGAGTGACCCCTGGTCAGCAGCCCCAGTGAGAGATTGGAGACGTTAACCCCACAACCACAAGACCTGAATTCTGCCAGCAACCAGAATGAGCTTGGGAGAGAATTCTTCCCTCTGAACCTTCTGCAGAGAACTCAGTTCAGTTGATACCTTGATCTCATTCAACCTTTGAGACCCTCAAGAGATGGCTCGGCTAAAGTACATTGGACATCTTGCCCCTGGAAACTGTGAGATAATAAATTCATGTTATTTACTAGTGGAAGCTTGTGGTAATTTGTTATGCAGCAATAGAACACTAATGTGTGTGTGTGTGTGTTTAATTATATACTTTTAAACAATAGAGATCAAATTTTTATTAAACCACATAAAATCAGTCTAGCCAAAGGTTTATAGAACAATCTTGCAGGTCAGTGATGAAACGAATTTTATGGTACACACATGATTCTAATAATTTTTTAAGAGCCCTTACTAGAATGAGGTAGCTCCAGGTTTAAGCCTTTTATTGCTTTATGTTTCTGAGAGATTCTGGGAGGAATATACCTGGATAGTAAGCACTTTCAGAGAGATGAGATCCCAGTCAAACCAAATCATTTCAATAAATTATGGAAAAACTTGCATGCATCACTAGACTGGGCTTAGCACTAGGGATTGAATGATAAACATAATAATAATAATATTTCTGGCCTTCCATGGGCTTTATGTTGGTTGGGGATAACAGTAAAGTAAATATATAATGGCAATATAGTGTGTTAACTACTATAATTGGATAATACAGGAGCACATATAAAGATGACCTAACTCAAACTTAAGAGAGGGATGCCAATGGCAGGGTGAGGGGTGGGGGGCAGTGTGTGTGTGTGTGTAGATTCCAGATCTGAGGAGCAAGGAGTAACAACCAAGCTGGGAGTATGTTGTGCATACATGGATGGGTGTGTAGAATTGAGGTATGTATTGGGGGTGGGGGTGCGGAGAGTGTTTTGAGCACAAGAAATACATTTAAAGCATGTCCTGATATGTGAGAGCATTTGATTGATCTATAAGTATTTGATGTACCTAGAACTAGAATGCAAGGGGAAGTGGGCAGGGGGATATGATGAGATAAATATCAGTTCAGTTCAGTTCAGTTGCTCAGTCGTGTCCAACTTTTTGTGACCCCATGAATCGCAGCATGCCAGGCCTCCCTGTCCATCACCAACTCCTGAAGTTCACTCAGACTCATGTCCATTGAGTCAGGGATGCCATCCAGCCATCTCATTCTCTGTCGTCCCCTTCTCCTCTTGCCCCCAATCCCTCCCAGCATCACAGTCTTTTCCAATGAGTCAACTCTTCGCATGAGGTGGCCAAAGTACTGGAGTTTCAGCTTTAGCATCATTCCTTCCAAAGAAATCCCAGGGCTGATCTCCTTCAGAATGGACTGGTTCTATCTCCTTGCAGTCCAAGGGACTCTCAAGAGTCTTCTAAAACACCACAGTTCAAAAGCATCAACTCTTCGGTGCTCAGCTTTCTTCACCGTCCAACACTCACATCCATACATGACTACTGGAAAAACCATAGCGTTGATTAGACGGACCTTAGTCAGCAAAGTAATGTCTCTGCTTTTGAATAT
>SJYA01000466.1:1130099-1184866 GCA_006410615.1 Neotragus moschatus
GTGAAGAGGAACTAAAAAGCCTCTTGATGAAAGTGAAAGAGGAGAGTGAAAAAGTTGGATTAAAGCTCAACATTCAGGAAACAAAGATCATGGCATCTGTTCCCATCACTCCATGGGAAATACATGGGGAAACAGAGGAAACAGTGTCAGACTTTATTTTTTGGGCCTCCAAAATCACTGCAGATGGTGATTGCAGCCATGAAATTAAAAGACACTTGCTTACTCCTTGGAAGGAAAGTTATGACCAACCTAGACAGCATATTCAGAAGCAGAGACATTACTTTGCCAACAAAGGTCCGTCTAGTCAAGACTATGGTTTTTCCAGTGCTCATGTATGGATGTGAGAGTTGGACTGTGAAGAAGGCTGAGCGCCGAAGAATTGATGCTTTTGAACTGTGGTGTTTTAGAAGACTCTTGAGAGCCCCTTGGACTGCAAGGATATCCAACTAGTCCATTCTAAAGGAGATCACTCCTTGGTGTTCATAGGAAGGACTGATGCTAAAGCTGAAACTCCAGTACTTTGGCCACCTCATGGGAAGAGTTGACTCATCAGAAAAGACTCTGATGCTGGGAGGGATTGGGGGCAGGAGGAGAAGGGAACGATAGAGGATGAGATGGCTGAATGGCATCATCGACTTGATGGACATGAGTTTGAGTAAATTCCGGGAGTTGGTTATGGACAGGGAGGCCTGGCATGCTGCGATTCATGGGGTCGTGAAGAGTCGGACACGACTGAACTGAATTGAAACCCTCTTTGTAGCACTTAATTGCTATCCAGAATGCTACACACAATACCACTCTTATGATGGCAGGCAATTTATTGTCTTATTCACTATTGTATCTTGAGCACCAAGAAGAAGCACCTGGTTTCTAGTAGACATTCAATAAATATTTGCTGAATAAATGCCTGTCTAGTAATATATATAAATTTTTTGAGTGAGTGAATAAATGCATGCAGTCTTGTAGATGAAACACATACAATTTTAATACGGCATTAAAATGTTTACAAGTGCATGGAAGAGGGATTGCTAATTATTTCTGGAGAGAATGGTGCTGAGCTGAGTCTTGAAAAAACAGTAGGAATTACTTAGGCTTAGAATGGGCAAATAGGGCCTTCTAATCAAAGGAAACAAGATGCACAAAGATTTGGAGGTATGAAACAAATAAGTATTACTTAGGGTAATTACAAGTAATTAGGGTATTCTAGAGTCATAAAATATAAAGAAACAAAAATGGTCCTGGAAATATAAGCAGGACTTTCCTCATTCTCTCTTTAACACTGATATAAAAATGTCAAAAGAGTATAATCAACCAAGCAAAAATCATCCTGTATTAATAAATCAATGAGATGTGTTAATGTATAATGTATTTCTATAATTTAAAAAGTTATTATTAGTTCTCATGAATCTTTTTAAAGAAAGATAAAGGATATCTGAGACACAAGGGTACCAATTACAAACTGTTAGTACATCAGCAATTCAGATTACTCCTGGATGATGAACACTTTCTGGAGCTGTAAGCCATGACTTAACTATGACACTGCCTAGAATGAAGGTATCTTCATTGGCGATATATCTCTTGCTCCAAGTGTTATTTCACTGAGAAGAGCAGCAAGTCTATTTCCTGTTGGTTGTGGATTTCTTTCCTAGATTACATGTTTCTTGAAGGCAAGACTTTACATATCTTATCACTGCATCCTCAGCACCTAAATTAACATTTGTTGAATGAACATATGGATATCCAAGTGGAGGTGTCTAGAAGGTGTTTACGTACATGGATACAGAGGTGGTTCACTGGATTGGAGGTAAATAAAGATGGTGTTGATAAGGTCCCTCAAACTACCAATGGCTTTGCGGATTAATTTTACATGTGAAATTTAAAATTACCCTCAAAGAAGGCAGAAGTTAAATAAAAGGAGATCTGGACTAGCAGTTAAAGAGTGTGTGTTTGTGGGAGAGTAACTAGGATGTCTATAGATGATAGCAATCATTTGGGATAGAGAGTGGTATAGATGGATATCAAAGAGGTAAGTGATTCAGCCTGAGTATGGAAAAGTAACAAGGTACAAAAGAATAGGAAAGAATCTGGACTCTGGTACTTGGACTGAGAAAATAGGCAGCCTTGAGGGGACTTAGGAGAAGACAAATTCTCCTGGGGGATTCAGATTTTTGGTAAGACTAAGAACATCCTGTGACTAGGTTGGCAACATAAAAAGAATTGTTGCAATGGAATCAAGCGTTTTATAGAGCACTGAGAAGTAGGAAAGCAATGAAAAGAAGAATCAGAGGTGAGGAAGAAGTGTGAAAGTGTTAGTCCATCAGTCGTGTCCAACTCTTTGCAACCCGATGGACTATAAAGCCTGCCAGGCTCCTCTGTCCATAGAGTTCTCCAGCAAAAATACTGAAGTGGGTAAACATTCCCTTCTTCAGGGTATCTTCCTGACTCCTGCATTGCAGGCAGATTCTTTACCATTTGAGCCACCACAAAAGCCTGAGGAAGAAATATAGGATTGTATAGAAAGGATAGCATATAAAGGAATAGCGGATTATAAAACATGCATTTTGGCCAATTACCAAAGATGGCAGAGATGAGGGGCACAATGGCATTGTTCTTGAGAGAGGGAACATTCTTAATCTGCAACCATCTCCCAAAGTGTTAATTCATTCTACTAGTATTTACTGAGCATCTGTCAGCTGTGTCCTAGTCAATGTTAATAGACAGGAGAGTAAAATGACTCTCACCCTTTTTCTAGTGGATGCTATAGTGTAGCAGAATAGGTGGATTTAAACAGCTATTTATGTAATGACAAACAGAATAGATCCAATGAAAGACACGTAGAGAACACAAGGAGAACTGATGACAAGGGAACTTACCTTAATGTAGAGATTCAGAGAAACTTAATCCTAAAATATGAGTAGCAACACGTCAGATTATAATAGCAGACAAGGGAAAAGTCACTATTCAGTTCAGTCTCTTGGTCATGTCTGACTCTTTGCAACCCCATGGACTGCAGCACTCCAGGCTTCGCTTGATGAAAGTGAAAGAGGAGAGTGAAAAAGTTGGTTTAAGGCTCAACATTCGGAAAATGAAGATCATGGCATCCAGTTCCATCACTTCATGGGAAATAGATGGGGAAACAGTGGAAACAATGTCAGACTATTTTTCTGGGCCTCAAAATCACTGCAGATGGTGACTGCAGCCATGAAATCAAAAGACGCTTACTCCTTGGAAGAAAAGTTATGACCAACCTAGATAGCATATTCAAAAGCAGAGATATTACTTTGCCGACTAAGGTCCATCCAGTCAAGGCTATGGTTTTTCCAGTAGTCATGTATGGATGAGAGAGTTGGACTGTGAAGAAGGCTGAGTGCCGAAGAATCGATGTTTTTCAACTGTGGTGTTGGAGAAGACTCTTGAGAGTCCCTTGGACTGCAAGGAGATCCAACAAGTCCATTCTGAAAGACATTAGCCCTGGGATTTCTTTGGGGAATGATGCTAAAGCTGAAACTCCAGTACTTTGGCCACCTCATGCGAAGAGTTGACTCATTGGAAAAGACTCTGATGCTAGGAGGGATTGAGGGCTGAAGGAAAACGGGACAACTGAGGATGAGATGGCTGGATGGCATCACTGACTCGATGGGCATGAGTCTGGGTGAACTCCGGGAGTTGGTGATGGACAGGGAGGCTTGGTGTGCTGTGATTCATGGGTTCTCAAAGAGTCGGACACGNGAGAGTTGGACTGTGAAGAAGGCTGAGTGCCGAAGAATCGATGTTTTTCAACTGTGGTGTTGGAGAAGACTCTTGAGAGTCCCTTGGACTGCAAGGAGATCCAACAAGTCCATTCTGAAAGACATTAGCCCTGGGATTTCTTTGGGGAATGATGCTAAAGCTGAAACTCCAGTACTTTGGCCACCTCATGCGAAGAGTTGACTCATTGGAAAAGACTCTGATGCTAGGAGGGATTGAGGGCTGAAGGAAAACGGGACAACTGAGGATGAGATGGCTGGATGGCATCACTGACTCGATGGGCATGAGTCTGGGTGAACTCCGGGAGTTGGTGATGGACAGGGAGGCTTGGTGTGCTGTGATTCATGGGTTCTCAAAGAGTCGGACACGACTGAGTGACTGGACTGAACTGAACTGAGGCTTTGCTGTCCATCACCAATTCCCAGAGCTTGCTCAAACTTATGTCCATTGAGTTGTTGATGCCAGCCAACTATCTCATCCACTGTCATTCCCTTCTCCTCCTACTCTCAATCTTTCCCAGCATCAGGGTCTTTTCTAATGAATCAGTTTTTCACATCAGGTGGCCAAAGTACTGGAGTTTCAGCTTCATCATCAGTCCTTCCAAAGAATATTCAGGACTGATTTCCTTTAGGATGGACTGGTTGGATCTCCTTGCAGTCCAAGGGACTCTCAAGAGTCTTCTCCAACACCATAGTTCAAAAGCATCACTTCTTCAGTGATCAGCTTTCTTTATAGTCCAACTCTTATATCCATCCATGACTACTGGAAAAGCCATAGCTTTGACGAGATGGACCTTTGTTGGCAAAGTAATGTCTCTGCTTTTTAGTATGCTGTTTTGGTTGGTCATACCTTTTCATGGAATTCTCCAGGACAGAATACTGGAATGGGTAGCCATTCCCTTCTCCAGAGGATCTTCCTAACCCAGGGGTTGAATCCAAGTCTCCCACATTGAAGGCAGATTCTTTACCAGCTGAGCCACCAGGGAAACCCAAAGGCATTGAGGCAAACTGTCTCATACAGTAATACACAGTGTTCTGTACAATTTAGTATGCAGTAAACCTTCAGTACTCTGTTATAACATCGAAAGTGTTCCATGCCAAGTGTGGCATTGGGTAAAGTCTTTAGTATAGGCATTTAAAATGTTTTCAAGTTCTATTGTCAGATATACATTCTCAATAGCTTGGTTTTGACATTTTTCTTCAACACCATAGCTATGCCTTTCCTACTGCTAAAGAAAATTGAAAGGTTTGTATTAACCTTTAGTTGAATTTAATTAGCAGTCCATTGACTGCAAAATGTTGTACAAGATACAAAGATGGTCATGAGCCCAGTGAAATTACAATGTCATTGAGATTACAATATACTAAAATAATGAGAGAAAACAGTCATACAATATAACAATATGGTAGATGTTATAGAACAGTATACAACAAACGAAGGTCACAAACAAGAGAGATAATACCCTCTCCTGGAGTTATCTAAGAATTCTTTATGATGGAGTTGAAGCTTGATATAATCTGCAATATCTCAGAAGAAAGGCCATAGCCAGATATTTTTAATTTGAAGTAATCCTTTTAGAGTTTGTATTATTTAGGATCATTCTGGTTGCAACTAATGGAAAATATAACCCAATGTGGCTTTCATGATAAAGGAAATATATTAGCTAGCAAAACTAAAAATTCCACTGGTAATGTAGATATCAAACACAGTTTGACCAGGGACCTAGTTATATTTCTTTTTAATTATCTTGGCCCTCATCTTCAATATCCTCAGACTGTTTTCCTTCATGCTTGCTTGATTGCTGCATTCAACAGCAAGGGCTACATGCATCTTTGTTCACATCAGGGACAGAGAGAGAGTTTTTTTCTACAAGAGTCCTGAGTTTTGCTCTGATAAATTTGTCTTGGGCTTCCCACGTGGCACTAGTGGTAAAGAACCCACCTGCCAATGTAGGAGACATAAGAGATGTGGGTTTGGTCCCTGGGGTGGGAAGATCCCCTGGAGAAGGGCATGGCAAACCACTCCAGTATTCTTGCCTGAAGAATCCCATGGACAGAGGAACTTGGTGGACTATGGTCCATAGGGTCACAAAAAGTCAGATACAACTGAAGCGACTTAGCATATGCACACAAAAGTTGTCTTATGTTCTATCACAATGACCATGGGGACACTTTGTACTAGTTGTCTCTGGTTTGGGACACATACCCATTCTTGAACCAAGCAGCAAGGGAAGGAGGAAAGGGGAATTAAGAAATATGTCTTAGAAATAACTGAAGGTGGGGAATAAACTGGGAGATTGGAATTGACATATACACACTACTATATATAAAATAGGTAATTTAAAGCAACCTACTGCTCAGTACTCTATAATGACCTATGTGAGAAAAGAATCTAAAAAAGAGTGAAAAAAAATATACACACACACACACACAAATATATATATAAAACTGATTCACTTTGCTGCAGAGCAGAAACTAACACAATAGTATCAACTATACTCCAATAGAAATCAACTATACTCCAATAAAAATTAAAAAAAGTAACTGCAGTTAGTCAACCATGTGACAATTAATTTCATGGGGAAATGCTCTATAGTTTCAAGAAATAGTAATTTACAAACCATTAATTTTGAACATTGGCTACTTGTCCAGGCCTGTGCTGTTTGTTGTTTGCAGATTAATTTCTATTCAATAAAGATGCATTGCATGCCTATCATGGTGTTGTGTTAAGTGCTGAGGGATATGATATCAAGAATGAATTACTTCTTATCCCCACCCACCAAAGTATCTTGAAGTTTTATGGTAAGAGTAAAGATAATAGAGAATAGTGCTATGGGGGAGAGGAGATGCTGGTGGGAACCATTCTCAGGAAGACTGGGAATAAGGAAGAAAAACTTAAAGCATGCATAATAAATTTTCCTGTTCAATATTAGTGTGGATTTTCTCTGCTTAAAACAGAAGCAAAGAGTATGCTGACATATTAAGGATTTACCTAACAAAATATATTTGACTTGAAATAAAATCTGATTTAGAGTTAGGCTTATTCTTCTAGTCAATACATACCAGTCAGAAGTGTCTTTTAGTTGTTGTTATTGTTTAGTTGCTAAGTCGTGCTCAACTCTGCGACCCCATGGACTGTAGCCCACCAGGCTCCGCTGTCCGTGGGATTCTCAATGCAAGAATAATGGAGTGGGTTGCCATGCCCTTCTCCAGGGGATCTTCCTGACCCAGAGATAAAACCTGCATCTCTGCTTTGCAGGCAGATCCTTTATCACTGAGCCACCAGGGAAGCCCCATCTTTTAATGGAATGTTGCCAAATTTTGTTTCTTTGGTCAGAGTAGGGGAGGAAAAATAATTTTCCCTCTACCTTTCTGAATTCTTGGTTGAGACTCCTGTAACAAAAGACAAATTAATACGAGGAAAACAAGCAGAAGTTTATTAGCATGTTTACTTCAAGTACACATGGGAGACATCCAGAAAAAATGAATAACTCTCTGAGGATGCTTAGAATTCAGATTTAAATATCATCTTAGTTGAGAAACTGCCAGGCTTCTTGTTGTTCAGTTGCTAAGTTGTGTCCTACTCTTTGCAACCCGTGGCTTCCTGTCCTTCACTATCTCCTGGAGTTTGCTCAAATTCATGTCCATTGAGTCAGTGATGGGCGTGATCTAACCTTCAGTTCCATGGACATTTCCAACCCAGGGCGAGGACTGGGAAAATAAGGTTACATGAAGCTGGGTCTGTTTGTTTCTTTTTTTCTCATCATCCTATATCGGTTAATTTCTATTGTGTAGTAAACCATCCCAAACATGGTGGCTTAAATCAACAATTGTTTATTTGCTTACTCCTCTGTTTTTGACAGTCTGGTCTTCCTTACACATGTGTTGTCAGCTAGCAATCATATGTAGGCTCACTTGTTTGGCAGTTGGCATCCCTGGTGGCTCAGAAAGTAAAGGATCTGCCTGTAATTCAGGACACCTGGGTTTGAATCCTCAGTTGGGAAGATCCCCTGGAGGAGGGCATGGCAACCCACTCCAGTATTCTTACCTGGAGAATACACATAGGAGCCTGGTGGGCTATAGTCCATGGGTCGCAAAGCAGATACAACTGAGCAACTAAGCACAGCACACAGCATAAGATCAGGGCAATGAATGTTGCCCAGCTTATTCATATAGTTGTGGCAATAGGGTTCTTAAAAGCAGCAAGAGACAGCAAACCTCCAAACTCAAGCGCTTTTCAGGCCTCTAGTTGTACCATGTTGACTAAAGTCCCATTGTCACATGGAAGTCACAGGACCAAGACCAGATTTAGAGGGTGGAGAGACACTCCACCTCAGTGGGAGATTCTGCATAGTTGCTTTGCAAAAGAGTGTGGATAAGAGGATAAGGCAAATTTCTAGCCGATGTTTATCCTACATCTACCACACACTCAGCAAGTAGTCTTTCTCTCTTTTAAGAGTATAGTGTAAAGATATGCATAATATAAAACCAGAGAGTGGACTAGAAGGAACTGATTCAGGCTGCTTGAAAAATCATTGTTAGCCCAGAAGATTTTCTGCATGAGCCAACTTTGAGGGAGAAAACATCAACATAGAATAGATGACAGCATTTGTGAACACCAACACTTTTTTGTTTTAAGATCCAATTAATTAGAATTTTGAAAGATATATGGAGTTTGGTATATGTTAGTAGCTAAGGATGCAACAGAGAAAACAACTCTGAACACAAAATTTGCAATCAAGAATCACCTTGCAATTGTGTACCTCATTGATAGTGGAGGAGCATTCTTGAGCTATATAAATGATAACATGATGAATTATTAGTCTTTTGGTTTCTTTATGGATTCATAGCATTTATTATCATTGGACAATGTTGATGATCTTCACTCATGGCAGGAGGTTGATTTCTGGAACATTGATGATATTATCTCTTAGCTATGCTAATTCCTAGTTATGAAATTACTTAAGGTGATTAATTTCTCTAACCTGGGCTCTTTTTTTCACCTACATGGAATTCTACAATCAGTTTCATTCAGTTCCACAAATATTTTCTGAGCACTTGATTTGGTATAGGCATTGTATAGGCTGGGGATATAATGATGAATAAAGTAAGCATGTTTGGAGCCTATATTTTGGTAGGAAAGACATAGGTTAATTATTTATAAATGTTAGATATTTCAGTTAAATCAGCTATGAGATCATGTAGTAGGATATCTACCTTAGTTGAGGAATCAGAGATGTCCTTCCTGAAGAAGTGATACTTTAGCTAAAATTGAAGAATGGATAGGAGTTAACTGGATGGAGATAAGGACAAGATGTACAGAGGAGAGATGAGCTTTACAAATAGATGAAAATATATGTGGACAGATCTGTAGGTAGAAGAGAGCAAGAATATTTGACAGCCTGAGAGTAGTCCATTGTACCTGGATTAGAGAGAGCAAGGGAAAATGACGGGCGATGAGGCTGGAGGGTCTGTCATGGCCAGATTTTTTTTTAAAAATCACTGAGATTGATAGGAAAAGTATTATCTTTTTTGGAGACTGTCATATATATAGAAAGTGTAGATCTCAAAAAGTATGAAACATCTCTGGCTGTGCTCTGTATATCCCCTAGGGCAAGAAAAGTGTTCAAACTCTGTTTTTCATGGATTTGCTTCATTATACAGATAGCTGTCTAGTTTCTCACATTTCCCTAAACAAAACATGTGGATTGTTTTCAGTTTTTTGGTATTATAAGCAATGTTCCAATATACATATTTCTTGCAGAAATAAGCTGACTATTTTTGTGGAATAATTCCCGAGAAGTGGAAGTGCTAAGTTAAGGTGTATGTGCATTTCAAATTTTGTTAGAAATCATTGCTTCACAAAAGGGGATATATAAATGACCAAATATGTATTTGAAAACAAGGTGCTTAATATCATTATTCATCTAGGAAATGCAAATTAAAGCCACAAGGAGATACCATCAAGTTTCCATGAAAATGCCTAAAATTAAAAAGGTTGATTAAGTGTTAGAAAGGATATGGTACAACTGGAACTCACATACATAGTTTGTGGGAGCATAAATTAATACAGTACTTTGGAAGACTGTTTGGGAATATCTATTAAAGCTAAAGACATTCTGTGGCTCAGTAATCCCAAGATAGATGAACATATATGCTCACCAAAAGACATGTGCAGGAATGTTTACATTAGCTTTAGTCCTAACAGGCCCAAACTGAAAATAATCTAAATGTTTACTAATAGAAAATTGACCAAAAATTTGAACTCCTTACCTATGTGAATGAATTCACAGATGTGTTATTGAAAGAACCCAGACGCAAAACAAAACTAACTGTATGATTTCCTTTACATGAAACTCAAGAATAGGCAAAACTAACTGTAATAATAGGAGTTACCATATCTTAATCTTGGTGATAGTTACATGATATTTTATATGTGTAAAAAATCTCCAAATTGTATAATTAATATAGTACACTTTACATGCTTTAGCATAGATATCATATCTCCATGAAAAATAAAACTAATTAAAAAGGAAAGATAATACATTTTACTAGATAGTATGAAACTGTCCTTCAAAAACACTGTACAAATACACAGCCCTGTCTAAAGAAGTGGATTCCCAGGTGGCTCAGTGGTGAAAATCTGCCTGCCAATGCAGGAGATGCAGGAGATACGGGTTTGATTCCTTTCCTTCCTCTTTCTTCACCTTCTCTTCCTTCTTCCTTTTACTCTTCTCTACAATATTAGGCTATTTGACATTTCTTCTCTCAGATGAACTTTGGAGTCAATTTTTCAAGTCAAGTCTTCCTATCCAGAATGTAACATAATTCTCTATTCATGACATATTTTATGTCTTTCATAAAATTCTAGAGCTAACTTCAGAGAGGTGTTGGATTTTTCTCTTTAAATTTATTCTGAGCTATTTTAAAACTTTTTCTTTAATGGGATTATTTTCATGGCATTTTGAAAATGAACTTTGCTTGTATACAAGAAAAAGATGTCTTTCTCAATTTTTGCCACAGATTTATTTATTTGGTCTAAAATTCTCAGTTGATTTTTTTTGAAGTTTCTGGTAGATCATTATGTTACCTGTAGATAGAGATAAAAATTCCTTCACTTTGAAATATCTGATGCTATTTCTTTTTTCTATTTTATTGTATTTCCTAACATAGCCAGACAATATTAACTACTAAAGTCAATAGTGTTCCTATCTTAGATTCTTAGATTTTAATAGAATGTTTCTATATTTGAGAGAAATAAATATATACATATTATTAATATTTATGTAAGTATACAAAATAAATATATAAATATGTTAGTTTGTGCAGATGAATTTTATTAAGGATGCTTCCATTTATTCTTATTTTACTAGTTTTCATCACTGTTTAAAAATGTGTATCTATACATTTTTATTCTAAAATTATTTTGGAGGTGACTGTTATAGTTGATGTACACTATTATATAAGTTACAGGTGCAGAATGTAGTGATTCACATGCTTTGAAGATTAAACTCCATGCATGTGTGCGTGTATTTTAGGTCGCTTCGGTTGTGTCCAACTCTTTGCGAATCTATGGCCAGGCTCCCCTGTCTATGAGATTCTCCAGGCAAGAATACTGGAATGGGTCACTCTGCCCTCCTCCAAGAGATCTTCCTGGTCCAGGGATCAAACCAAGTCTTTCATGTCTCCTGCACTGGCAGGTGGGTTCTTTACCACCAGCACTACCTGGGAAGCTCTAAACTCCATGTATAGTTATCATAAAATATTGGCTATTTCCCCATGTTGCACAATATATCATTGTAGCTTATTTTATACCTAATACTTTGTACCTCTTACTCCCCTACTCCTATAATGCCCCTCCCACATTCTTTCTCCTTAATGGTAACCACTAATTTGTTCTCTGTATCTATGAGTTTGATTCTTTTTTTGGTTATATTCACTAGTTTGTTATATTTTTTAGTTTCCACATATAAGTGATATTATACAATATTTCTTTGTCTGGCTTATTTCATTAAGCATAATGCACTCCAGGCCTATCCAAGTTGCTGCAAATGGAAAAATTTCATTCTTTTTATGATTGAGTAGTATTCCAGTGTGTGTGTATGTGTGTGTGTGTGTGTGTGTGTGTGTGTGTGTGTGTGTATGTGCCATTCATCGGTTGATGGACACATAGGTTGCATCCACATCCCCAAGTGAAGTGAAAGTAGCTCAGTCATGTCTGACTCTTTGCAACCCCATGGACTGTAGCCTGCCAGGTTCCTCTGTTCATGGAATTCTCCATTCTCCATGGAATGCTGGATTGGGTTGCCATTCACTTCTCCAGGGGATCTTCCTGACCCAGGGACTGAACTCAGGTCTCCTGCACTGCAGGCAGATTCTTTACTACCTGAGCCCTGCTATGAACATTGGGATGTATGCATCTTTACACATTAGTATTTTTAGATTTTCTTATAGATATATACCCAGGAGTGGAATTGCTCAGTCATATGGTAGCTCTGTTTTCAGTTTTTTGAGAACCGTCATGCTATTTCCCACAGTGGCTGCACCAATTTACATTCCCACCAACAGTGTATGAGGGTTCCCCTTTCTTGACATCCTGGTCAACATTTGTATTTGTGTTCTTTTTGAAGACAGCTATTCTTACCAGTGTGAGGTGACATCTCATTATGGTGTTGATTTGCATTTCCTTGATGATTAGCAATGTTGAACATCTTGGCCATCTGAGTTTACTCTTTGGAAAAATGTTTATTCAGTAATTTTGCTGATTTTAAAATCAGGCTGTCTTTTTGATATTGAGTTGGATGAGCTGGTCATATTTTTTGCAAACACATTCTCCCATTCAGCAGATTGTCTTTTTGTTTTGTTGATGGTTTCCTTTGCTGTGTAAAAAATTTTATGTTTACTTAGGTCCCATTTGTTTAATTTTGCTTTAGGAGACAGATCCAAAAAATTGACTTTAAACAAAGGAAGAAGTGCATATACTTAGTCAATTTTCCTTATATTTATATGACTGCTGCCATTTTAAAAAACTCTCTATCAGTAATATTATCAAAGTACCTTACTATTTTAAAATCCAGAATTCTTACATGCTAAGTCACTTTGGTCATGTCTGACTCTTTGCAACCCTATGGACTGTAGCCCACCAGGCTCCTCCACACATGGGATTTTCCGGGCAATAATACTGGAGTGGGTGGCCATGCTCTCCTCCAGGGGATCTTCCTGACCCAGGGATCGAACCAGTTTCTCTCATAAATCCTGCATTGGCAGGTGGGTTCTTAACCACTAGTGCCATCAGGGAAGCCCAAATTTAGAATGCTGCTGCTACTGCTGCTAAGTCGCTTCAGTCGTGGCCGACTCTGTGCGACCCCACGGACAGCGGCCCACCAGGCTCCCCCATCACTGGGATTCTCCAGGCAAGAACACTGGAGTGGGTTGCCATTTCCTTCACCAATGCATGAAATAGTGAAAAGTGAAAGTGAAGTTGCTTAGTCGTGTCTGACTCTTTGTGACCCCATGGACTGCAGCCTACCAGGCTCCTCCCTCCATGGGATTTTCCAGGCAAGTGTACTGGAGTGGGGTGCCATTGCCTTCTCCAAGTTTAGAATAAAATTGTATAATTAGTTATAGATTTTGAATGTTGAGTAGAAAAATTTAAACATGTGTAACAGACAGTTAATAGCTTGTTTCAACTTACAGATTTTGAATAGAAACTGATTCTTATTTTTAAAGTCTTAATTGAAGCCTCAAGTGGAATTTTTTACTTTGTATCTGTTTGATTCTCATCCCAGGCAGACATTTTTCCAAAAGAAGAGCATGGTGGTAGAATGATATAGTGTTAATGCTTTCAGTGAAAATCCCACAGGTACTATACTATTTTTAATTCTTAGGATTTTAGAATATACATATTTAATAAACTATTTATGTAATATTTTAGGTTCTATTTGTAAAACTGCTTCTTACAAATCATTCTAAATATTTGAATTTGTCTTTCCTTTGAAAACTTGTGTGTGTTTTCACTGTAAAATATTTATAATGACTTGAAAAATAGATGACCCAATCAAAAATGGGCCAAAGAATTAAACAGACATTTCTCCAAAGAAGACATACAGATGGCTAACAAACACATGAAAAGATGCTCAACATTACTCACTATGAGAGAAATGCAAATCAAAACCACAATGAGGTACCATTTCATGCCAGTCAGAATGGCTGCTATCCAAAAGTCTACAAAAAATAAATGCTGGAGAAGGTGTGGAGAAAAGGGAACCCTCTTACACTGTTGGTGGGAATGCAAACTAGTATAGCCACTATGGAGAACAGTGTGGAGATTCCTTAAAAAACTGGAAATAGAACTGCCATATGACCCAGCAATCTCACTGCTGGGCATACACACCAAGGAAACCAGAATTGAAAGAGACACGTGTACCCCAATGTTCACTGCAGCACTGTTTATAATAGCCAGAACATGGAAGCAACCTAGATGTCCATCAGCAGACAAGTGGATAAGAAAGCAGTGGTACATATACACAATGGAGTATTACTCAGGCATTAAAAAGAATACATTTGAATCAGTTCTAATGATGTGGATGAAACCAGAGCCTATTATTCAGAGTGAAGTAAGCCAGAAAGAAAAACACCAATACAGTATACTAATGCATATATATGGAATTTAGAAAGATGGTAATGATAACCCGATATGTGAGACAACAAGAGATGCAGATGTATAGAACAGTCTTTTGGACTCTGTGGGAGAGGGCGAGGGTGGGATGATTTGGGAGAAAAGTATTGAAACATGTATAATATCATATGTGAAACAAATCGCCAGTCCTGGTTTGATGCATGAAACAGGATGCTCGGGGCTGGTGCCCTGGGATGACCCAGAGGGATGGTATGGGGAGGGAGGTAGGAGGGGGATTCAGGATGGGGAACATGTGTACACCTGCGGTGGATTCCTGCTGATGTATGGCAAAACCAATACAATATTATAAAGTAATTAGCCTACAATTAAAATAAATTTATATTAAAAAAAGTAAAAAAAATAATCAAAATTCAAAAAAAGGAAAGCAATCACCCTATAATACTGATAAAAAACTATTTTTCTTATACATTATTTTCTGGTATTCTATCCATATACACATGTTTACATAATTATAATCAAAGTAAGCATGTGATCTTTGTAAGTTGTACATTTAACTTTATATCACTTATCATCTACATTTTCCTTAAATGATATATAGCTATCAACAATGGCTTCATAATATGAAATTTTTAGATGTATTATAATTTGCTCAGTCATTTTTTTGGTCAGAAATTTAGGTTATTCCTACTATTTCACTATGATAAAGTAATTTAATATTTTTTCCCCTGTGATCTAAATTAAAAAAATTTTTTTGAAAGTATAGTTGTGTATGATGTTAGTTTCAACTGTTCTATATAGTTAATTGACATTTGCACACACTCTGAAATGTTGATCCTTTCTTTAAAGGCTCGATTACTTAGCACTGAATTTATTGAATAAAAGATTAATCAATTTTCTTATTTCTTTTGATGTATTTTTACAAATGGTTTCTAGAAGTTTTATTCCAATTTATACTCCAATCCATCCTTCCAGAAACGTATGAGAGTGGGATTTTCCTGGTGGTCCAGTGGCTAAGACTCCATGCCCCCAATGCAGGGGGCCTGGGTTCAACCCTTGGTCAGGGAACTAGATCTCAGCTGCTGCAACTAAGATCAAAGATCTTGCATGCCACAAGTAAGACCCAGAGCAGCCAAAGAAATAAAATAAATATTTTTAAAAACATAGGATTTCACAACGTTCTTATCAACACTGAGTATTATCAAGTTATTAAAAGTTTTATTATGTTATTTCATAAGATGAATTTTTCAGGCATTGGCACAGAAGATAAATATAACCATATAATCTTAAGACCTGAAAAATGATAACTTTTGTTTGCTTCTCTCATTCAGTGCTGTGTGGTTCTTGTGTAGCAGGAGCTGCCTACATTCCTAGCTTAATCTGAAAAATGTATAATTGTAAACAAAATTGGGTCTGTGTTCTTAGCTGGCCCAGCTTAACAAAAGAAGATATCTCTGTAGAAGACTTGGGAGGAGCCATTCTGAATTCTTGTAGGATAACAGATGGATGAATTAGATGTTCTCAAAAAGTACTATTTAAAACACAGGTAAACTGCATGCTACTTTTATGCAGACTGAGTAATTATAAATAGAGCATTATAAAGAAGGATCAGTTCCTCTGATTGATCCATGCTGAACATTATGCAGTGATCAGTCATAACTTGGGGCTCACCCTGGTTTAGGAATCTGACCCTGAACTTCTCAAAGAAAATCCAAAAGATTGAAATCATACAAAGAATAGACCAACAGTCTCAGTAATCATCCCAAAATGTTAAATAATAAACTCAGAAAACATTGAAATGAAGAAAAATTATATAATAAAATCGACCATTTGTCTCTTTGAAAAGACTAATAGCACTGATAAGTTTAGATGAAAATTATGAAGACAAAAAGTGAGAAGTTAAAAAAAAAGTGAGAAGGAATGACAAAGGGGACATTAAAAAGAACCATACCTAGAAGGGTGGGATGGGATGGTGTGGAGGGGTGGAAGAGAGGTTCAAGAGAGAGGGAACATATATGTATTTATGGTTGATTCACATTGTTGTACGGCAGAAGCCAACACAATATTGAAAAGCGGTTATCATCCAATTATAAAGAAAAGAACCATAAGAGTACATTATGAACAAATTAATGTCAGAGCCTTAGGAAATTAAATGAAACAGACAAATTTCTAAGAAAATAAAACTTACCAAAAATGAGAGAAGAAGACAAACAAAATCAAGGAATTATATATAACTTCTAAAAAAAGTTAATGTATAAGTAAACTCTTTCCATAGAGAAAACTTTGAGTCCACATCATTACCAATGAGTTTTTTAAATATATAAAGAAAGAAACAATGCCTCTCACACAAATTTTTTAGAAAATAGGGGCAAAAAGAACACTTACCAACTTTTTTGTGACACCTATATAACCTTAATAATTAAACCAGATGAGAGCTTAAGAAAATTTAAGCCAGCTTTTTAAAAATAAACCTAGATACAAAAATCCTTGATAAAACAATAGGATATCAAATCCTGGAATTTATAAAAACAATAATAAAATATAACCAACTTGGGTTTATTCCTAATAATGAAAATTTAGAAAATTTTATTTGTCACATCAACAAAATATAGAAGGCACATCATATGTTGATAGACACCAAAAAATCACTTTAATAGTCAGCATCCATTCATAATAAAAAATTCCTAGGAAATACGAAATAGAGGAAGCATTCTTAATCCAGGAAAAGGCATTTACAAAACACAAAAACCTGTTGAAAATACTTTGCTTATATCAGGCAAATTTGTTTTCTCCAAGGAAGCTCATTGTTTACTGCTTGAGTTAAAATTTTCATGGTAGTTAAGAAGCAAATTATAGAGCTCATGTATCATCATCACAGATACTTAATGAATATTTATTGGATATGTTTAACAGTGCTGGGCACATTATGGGAATTTTAAGTTTCTAGAGAAGTGTGAGAACAACTCGCTTAATACTTCCAGTTTTACTATCTAAATGTTTTATTAGTTTTATAATTTTGTAGTGACACTAGAGAGTACTGAGATCAGGAATTGATAAGTCTTCCTTGATCAAGCATTCTTGGAAATAATTGAGACAAATGCCCTTAAAATGGGCTTTCCAGGTAGAACTATTGGTAAAGAACCTGTCTTCCAATGCAGGAGACTTAAAAGACTCAGGTTTGGATTGGGAAGATCCCCGGAGAAGGAAATAGCAACCCACTCCAGTATCTTGCCTGGGAAATCCCACGGACAGATGAGCCTGGCAGGCTACAGTCCATGGGGTTACAGAGTCAGACAAGACTGAAGCAAGCTGGCACAGATGAGGAAGCAAGCAGATCCACCTTGGGGTATGAAAGGGATGCTTCCTCAACTGGCTAGAACTAGCTGGTCATTCACATGGAAAGTTATGAAAATCAGGGAAAGGTTCAGGCAAAGAGTGGCTTTGGGGTTGTGCTTTGATGTGAGAAGAAAAGAGTGGAGACAGAAAGAGGAGAGATATTGGGAAAGCAACTAATTCACTTGTTGAGACTGGGTTTCTTTGCTTATAAAAGCACTAGTGAAAAAAATGCAGTTTCATTAAAAAAAAAAAAAAAGTCAGTTCCTCAATCACCAGCAAACCCACTAACAATGCCCAAGAATTAAAAATAGAATTATGGTAATAAAAAATCTAACCTTTTTTTCCTTTGTGTTTCATCTAGTTTTACATTGCTTACGGGCTTAAGTCTTCTCCCTGGTACTTCAGACCAGCATTCTTAGTGTTAAATGATTGTGCCAATAACACCTCAGCTCTAGCGTTGTGTAAAGAGACACTTTGGATGTAGTTCACTGAAATCCAACATGGCGGCAGAAGGCCGTGTGCAGAGACGCTGCACCGGGCACTGAGATCTGGAGTGAGTGCCCTGAGCAGCACAGCCTAGGAGACTCCTAGAAGCCTAAAAAAACTCCACTCTGGCTCTGCTGAGGTAAAGCAGCCCTGCCCACGTCTTGTCTGGAGAGCATGTGCTCTAGAGTGTGAGCTCCTACCTTTTCATTCTTTGAAGGAAGAAGAAAATTTTCCTTGGCTTTTGAACTTAACTTGCTCTCGTTCTTTTGGCTCAAACAACAGGGGGAAGAATTCTTGTCAAGGCTCAACTTGGGAAGGTGGATTTTAATGATGGCCACATCTGAAATGATCAATAGTCATATGTGGCCAGTGATTATAGCATCGGACAACACAATATAGAACATTTCCACCATCACGGGTCTAGACAGTACTTGGAGCATAGTGGTTACTCAATAATATTAGCTGAGTGAAAAAGTTGAATAAACAATATTTGCTTTGCCCACTTCACAAAATTTTTGAGAATCAAAAGCTTTTTTCAGATGGTGAGGGATCTGGGCACGTTGAAGAACCTTATTTCCATAATGGCTGCCAAACAACAAATACTTCAGTGGAGAACCTTTTGTTCTAGTGTTACACAAAGAATTTTTACTGTTAGCTGTGTTGTATGAATGGTATTTCCTTGTGTTCCTGCAGTTAAACAAATCTTCCCTTTTGATTATGGGTAACAGGGTAAACTTGACATAATTGTGTGACGTCGTTAGTTCTTCCATTTTTCTCTTCATTTGATTCTGTTAAAAACCCCTTTGGGATTGCTCCTAGGAACATTTGGTGAAGTAGTCTAAGGGGGAAAAAAAACGTGTGTGTGTGTGTGTGTGTGTGTGTGTGTGTGTGTGTGGGTGGTGGTGGTGGTGGTGGTGGTGGTTGTGAGCAGAGCTGGCAGTGAAGGGGTTTGCAATCCACTTGCAGTGGTTTCCCAAGCAACCTCTCTAGATGAGGAAAAAAGCTGTTTTCAATAACAGGAGTAAAAGTGATCTGACTTCTTTGTGCTCTGGTTTTAATTTATGTTTTTAAAACTTCCTTGCTAATTGATCTATTTATTACTCTCAAAATGAAGTTACATTATTTGAATCAGTGCCTTATACTTAAATCTGTCTCCTCAGCTTATTAAAATGTTTATATGTCATCTCACTTGTCTTAGAATGGTTTCAGAGGGTGGTTGGACAGATATAATTATTGTGGCAAACAGCATTTTGAGTGTTTTGCTTCAGGTTATGTAGCTTATGAAAAGCAGAATAGGGCTAGAATCCAGGGCTTCTGATACTCCTGTACACTCTGCAGCCTAATTTACTTTGAAGGAGGAGGAACCCAGAGGTAGGTAGTAGTATAGATACTAACTTGAGCCTATTTCAGTTTTCTCTAATATCCTTTAAACTGGGTTGTGTTTTGCAATTCTTTTATCTTTGCTTAACTTAGATACAATGAAGAATGGTAGGACAGAATGGATTTTTAAGTCAGACAGGTTTGAGTTCTGATGTCTCCCCCACTACTAACTAGATGAATACATTTGGGCAAGTTACTTACATTTTCTGAAATTTGGTTTACTCACTAAAAAACAAACAGCAAATTAGCAAATCAGGAATATCAGCTTGCTTACAAGTATACTGTGACTTAGTAAGCTTTTTATAAATACAGCATTTTCCCTCTTTTAGAACTGTCAGTGACAGATCTCAGATAAAGGTTAGGCAGTCCATGTGTTCTCAAAAGGCCTACCACTTATTTAAGTATCTACTGCTGCTGCTGCTGCTAAGTCGCTTCAGTTGTGTCCGACTCTGTGCGACCCCAGAGACGGCAGCCCACCAGGCTCCGTCATCCCTGGGATTCTCCAGGCAAGAACACTGGAGTGGGTTGCCATTTCCTTCTCCAATGCATGAAAGTGAAAAGTGAAAGTGAAGTTGCTCAGTCGTGTCCGACTCTTTGCGACCCCATGGACTGCAGCCTACTAGGCTCCTCCGTCCATGGGATATTCCAGGCAAGAGTATTGAAGTGGGGTGCCATTGCCTTCTACTATGTGCCCCTAAAATGTGCCATGCCAGGCTCATCAGAATGCACAGTCTGTGTTCTTGTCCTTTGAGACTCTGACACAGCCTATCGATTAGTGAACAAATACTGTTTTTGGAACACTTCTGTATAGCAGTGTGTCAAAATTGACATGAAAAATGGTAAGATGTAGCCTTAAACATAAGATGAAATCTTAACCACTGGACCACGAGGGAAGTCCCTCCCATGTCCTATTCTTAATCTTGTCATATGCCTTACTGCAAACTCTCTACAATCTCAGTTTCACATACTCTATTTTGCAACCATTACTGTCTAGTTTTTCCTATTACAAAATAGCTTGCCTGGACATGACCAGTGACCCTATCCTAATAATCTTTTATCTTCCTGTTTCTCTCTCTGCTTAAATTCCATGTCTATTCATTATAACTTTTTTGCATGATACCACCTCAACCCATCCAAAATATACATGCCTCAGATTCCATTTTTTTCTTGTCTTTTCAAGGACATTGCCCTAGAAATTTTCTTCTGTTTCTACCAACTCATCATGTTCTCCTCTTTACTAGATCATTCTTAATAGCATAAAAATTAGCTATCATTTCTTCAATTAAAAAAAAGTTTTTTGGATCCCAATTTCTCCCAGTTACCCCCACTGTCATTTCACTGACTTCCTTCCCTTTATGGAAAAGCCTGTTGAAGGTGTTTGCTATGCTTTATATTTCTGTTTCCCCCTTTCATTTCTCTTGCACCTGTACCGGTCAAGTATCTTTTCCCAGCACTCTGCAGAAACTACTCTTAACAAAGTCAGCCAATGACTTCCATATTACTAAGCTAAATGAGCAGACGAGGTTAATTCTCAATCCCTCTCTAACTTGACCTGTTGATGACCACCCACCTTTTCTTAAAACACTTTGCTTCCATAACATCCATTTCTTTATTTCTTGTATATTTCTGTCTACCCTTTAAAATTTTTCAGTTAATTCCTTCTCATCTCCCTGACTTCTAAATGTTGGAGTGTCCCAGAGCTCATCTTTGAATCTCTTTATTTCCCTTTTGCTATCTTTTCTTTTTTTGATTTTATTTAATTTCATGGCTTTAAGTACCGTGTATGTGGTAACAGACCTGATTTCTCCTCAACTCCAGAAATTTATAACCAGTGGCTTACTGGATATGTCATGTGGATTGCTACAGACATCTCAAATTAGCATGTCAAAAACAGTTCCCGACATTTGTCACTAAACCAGCTCCTCCCATTGACTTTTCCATTAATGGTAATTCTATCTTTCCAGATGCTCAGGACAAAAATTCTAGTGTTATGGTTTACTTTTTACTGTCTCCCCTCAACATAATTTGTCAGCAAATTTTTTTGGCTCTATCCTCATAATATATCCAAAATTTTGCTTCTTATCACTTTCATCACCACTTTTTCAGTCCAGACTTTCATTCTCTCTCACTTGGATTATTGCAATAGCTTCTTAAAAGCCTCCTTATCTCTGGCTTGTTCCATTGTAGTCTAGCCTCTGAATAGCTACTCCAAAGATGCCTTAAACCTGTTTAAACCAGATGACCTTAAACCTGTTTACTTCTCCAGTGACTTGCAATCTGAAAGCCCATGAGATCTCACCAGCCTCCCGGTTCTGAAGACCTGTCTGCCTACATACCTTGCTAGTTTATTCCATTGTAGATTCTTCCATCAGGAATGACTAAAATTTCACCTAATTAAGACTAGCCATCTCTTCTAAAATTTTCATCCCCTCCCAATATTTCATATATCTCCTTCTTCATTTAAAACTAACCACTATTGAACACATGTATTTTTACTTACAATGTTCATTTCTGCTCAACTCACTAGAATACAAGCTCCATGAAGTCAGGGATATTTGCCTATTTTTTTCACCTTGTGCTTGGAACAGAGAACCTGGCACACAGTTGATTATCAGTTGGTACTGAAGATATTATTTAATTGTAAATCAACATAGAACCAATAAACCCTATGCTCTCTTAATGTATGCATCCTATACAGAACTCTCAAAGCTAGAAGGAGCTATAAAGACAATATGATCCAATACCTCTCACTTTGAGGACACTGGAGAACAGAGAGATAAGACATTCACAATCCTATGGATAACAACAGAGCCCTGTCAAAGCTCTTTTATTACATGTCTTATAGTAACCGTCATCTTCAACATTTACATTGTCAGGGCTTACTTATAACTTCATGTAAAGCTCTAGCTATTTATTTTTCAGTCACTAAGTCATGTCGGACTGTTTGCAAAACCAGACTGTAGTACACCAGGCTTCCCTGTCCTTCACTCTCTCCCAGAATTTGCTCAAACTCATGTCCATGGAATCAATGATGTTATCTAACCATCTCATCCTCTGCCACCCCCTTTTCCTCTTGCCCACAATCTTTCCCAGAGGGTCTTTTCCAAAGAGTCAGCTCTTCGCGTCAGGTGGCCAAACTAGCTACTTATGCCATAATCTTAGTTTACTAATATTTTCTTAAATTAAGTTTATTAGTTGCAAGTGAACTCCCCTGAAGTCAGAAAAAGCCATGTGACACATCTCACTTACATTACGCTAAACACACTTCTAGTTTGAGGGATTATGGTTATACAACTTAATTTTTAAGATCACAAAAGTTTAATATCTTAGTGATTATTATTGTACTGTTTGTAATATGATTTATATACTTTGAATATACTTATTATCTAAGGCTAACATAAAAAATATTCACAAGCATCACTTTCTTAGAACAAACCAAGATTTTTCTGTTGTTTTTCTTGGTAAGAGAGTTATTGTTTATAATCCTAATGTAAGTAAGTTTTATCTCAGTAAAAATTAGCTTTCTCACAAATAGAGCTATAAATTAGTGTACTCACTATCTCAGAAATAATGGGTTCTTATCTCCAGGGGATTGAAGAAGAGATTAGATAATCCTTTCCCTAAAATGTGAAAAAGATTTATACCAGATATAGGCTGACCTGGATGACCTTTCAATTTCAAGATTCTCTTATTCCAAATGGGTGTCAGGTATTACACAATTTCTATTTTATAAAATATATGGTGGGAAGTACACACAAGTACACATATTATAAAATTTTTAAATGAATCTGCAAGCTTTGTGAAAAGCAAGTTTTGAAATACTGGTAACAATTATTAATAAATATTTCTAGAAATATATGTATATTCATATACACATGTGTATATTATCTATTACACATATTATGTATATTATATATATTATACACATATATATTATACATATGTAATATATAATATACATGTGTATATTATACATATGCACACATATATTATACATATGTAACATATACATGTGTATATTATATATTATATTATGTTACATATATTATGTGTGTATGTATATTACATGTATATTATGTATATTACATTATATATAATTACATTTATATTATATATTACACATGTTTATATTATATACACATAAGCTGATAAGTTTCTTCTCAGCTGTATTTTTTTGGANTATGTGTGTATGTATATTACATGTATATTATGTATATTACATTATATATAATTACATTTATATTATATATTACACATGTTTATATTATATACACATAAGCTGATAAGTTTCTTCTCAGCTGTATTTTTTTGGAAATGTTTTCTCTTTTTCTGTAAATTGTTTTTTCACTTTCTTGATGGTGTTCTTTGAAGCACAGATTTCAGAAATTTTCGTAGGGGACTTCCCTGCTGATATAATGGTTTAAAACTCCATGTTTCACTGCAGGAGGGTGTGGGTTCAATCCTTGGACAGGGAACTAAGATCCTGCATGCCTCCCTGTGTGGCAAATTATTCTTTCCCCATCAAGTCTAATTTATTTGTCTTTTTATTTTGTTATTTATTCTTTTGGTATCACATCTAAGGAACCAGGGTTTTGGAAATTTACCCTTAGAGATTCTGAAGTTTTAGCAGTTACATTTAATTGTGTAATCAATTTTGAGATAATTTATATATATTATGTGAAATAAAGGTCTGGCTTCATTCTATGGCATGAGTATATCCAGTTTTTTCCTAGGCATCATTTGTTGAAAACATTATTCTTTCCCTATTGAATATCTTGGTGCCTTTGTTGAAAATGATTTGACTAAATGTAAGGGATACTTTCTGGACTCTCAATCCTGTTAATTTGATCTATGTCTCTATCCTTATCGTGATACCATACTGTCTTGATTACAACAGTTTTGAAGTGGAAAGGTATGAATCCTTCAATTCTGTTCTTTCAAGATCTTTTGGGCTATTTTTGGTCTCTTCCATGTTCTATGAAAATTACAGATACCAAGGGAACATTTCATGCAAAGATGGGCTCAATAAAGGACAGAAATGGTAGAGACCTAACAGAAGCAGAAGATATTAAGAAGAAGTGGCAAGAATACACAGAAGAACTGTACAGAAAAGATCTTCATGACCCAGAAAATCACAATGGTGTGATCACTCACCTAGAGCCAGACATCCTGGAATGTGAAGTCACTACAAACAAAGCTAGTGGAGGTGATGGACTTCCAGTTGAGCTAATTCAACCTGAAAGATGATGCTGTGAAAGTGCTGAACTCAGTATGCCAGCAAATTTGGAAAACTCAGCAGTGCCCACACAACTGGAAAAGGTCAGTTTTCATTCCAATCCCTAAGAAAGGCAATGCCAAAGAATGCTCAAGCTACCACACGATTGCACTCATCTCATACACTAGCAAAGTAATGCTCAAAATTCTCCAAGCCAGACTTCAGTAATATGTGAACTGTGAAATTCCAGATGTTAAAGCTGGTTTTAGAGAAGATAGAGGAACCAGAGATCAAATTGCCAACATCTGCTGGATCATGGAAAAAGCAAGATAGTTCCAGAAAAACATCTACTACTGCTTTATTGACTATGACAAAGCCTTTGACTCTGTGGATCACAATAAACTGTGGAAAATTCTGAAAGAGATGGGAATACCAGACCACCTGACCAGCCTCTTGAGAAACCTGTATGCAGTTCAGGAAGCAACAGTTAGAACTAGACATGGAACAACATATTGGTTCCAAATGGGAAAAAGAGTACGTCAAGGCTGTATATTGTTACCGTGATTATTTAACTTATATGCAGAGTACATCATTAGAAAAGCTGGGCTGGAAGAAGCACAAGCTAGAATCAAGATTGCCAGGAGAAACTCAGATATGCAGATGACAGAAAGCGAGGAAGAAATAAAGAGCCTCTTGATGAAAGTGAAAGAGGAGAGTGAAAAATTAGCTTAAAGCTCAACATTCAGAAAACAAAGATCACGGCATCCAGGCCTATCACTTCATGGCAAATAGATGGAGAAACAATGGAAACAGTGTCAGACTTTAGTTTTGGGGGCTTCAAAATCACTGCAGATGGTGATTGCATCCATGAAATTAAAAGATGCTTACTCCTTGGAAGAAAAGTCATGACCAACCTAGATAGTATATTGAAAGCAGAGACATTACTTTGTCAACAAAGGTCTGTCTAGTCAAGGCTATGGTTTTTCCAGTAGTCATGTATGGATGTGAGAGTTGGACTATAAAGAAAGCTGAATCCCAAAGAATTGATGCTTTTGAACTGTGGTGTTGGAGAAGACTCTGAGAGTGCCTTGGAGTGCAAGGAGTTCCAACCAGTCCATCCTAAAGGAAATCAGTCTTGCATGTTCCTTGGAAGGACTGATGTTGAAGCTGAAACTCCAATACCTTGGCCACCTGATGTGAAGAACTGACTCATTTGAAAAGACCCAGATGCTGGGAAAGATTGAGGGCAGGAGAAGGGGATGACAGAGGATGAGATGGTTGGGTGGCATCACCAACTCAATGGACATGAGTTTGAGTAAACCCTGGGAGTTGGTGATAGACAGGGAGTCCTGGCCTGCTGCAGTCCATAGGGTCACAAAGAGTCAGACATGACTGAGCAACTGAACTGACTGATATATGAATTTTAGAATCAGCACATCAATTTTTGTTTCAGTCCATTTCAGTTGCTCAGTCGTGTCTGACTCTTTGCAACTCTATGAACCACAGCACGCCAGGCCTCCCTGTCATCACCAACTCCCGGAGTCCACCCAAACCCATGTCTATCGAGTTGGTGATGCCATCCAGCCATCTCATCCTCTGCCATCCCCTTCTCCTCCTGCGCTCAATCTTTTCCAGCATCAGGATCTTTTCAAGTGGGTCAGCTCTTTGCATCAGGTGGCCAAAGTATTTGAGTTTCAGCTTCAACATCAGGCCTTCCAATGAACACACAGGACTGATTTCATTTAGGATGCACTGGTTGGATCTCCTTGCAGTCTAAGGGACTCTCAAGAGTCTTCTCCAACACCACAGTTCAAAAGCATCAATTCTTCAGCCCTCAGCCTTCTTCACAGTCCAACTCTCACATCCATACATGACCACTGGAAAAACCATAGCCTTGACTAGATGGACCTTTTTTGGCAAAGTAATGTCTCTGCTTTTCAATATGCTGTCCAGGTTGGTGATAACTTTCCTTCCAAGGAGTAAGTGTCTTTTAATTTCATGGCTGCAGTCATCATCTGCAGTGATTTTGGGGCCCAGAAAAATAAAGTTAGCCACTGTTTCCCCATCTATTTGCCATCCAGTAGTCATGTATGGATGTGAGAGTTGGATTGTGAAGAAGGCTGAGCACCGAAGAATTGATGCTTTTGAACTGTGGTATTGGAGAAGACTCTTGAGAGTCCCTTGGACTGCAAGGAGATCCAACCAGTCCATTCTGAAGGAGATCGGCCCTGGGATTTCTTTGGAAAGAATGATGCTAAAGCTGAAGCTCCAGTACTTTGGCCACNAATATGCTGTCCAGGTTGGTGATAACTTTCCTTCCAAGGAGTAAGTGTCTTTTAATTTCATGGCTGCAGTCATCATCTGCAGTGATTTTGGGGCCCAGAAAAATAAAGTTAGCCACTGTTTCCCCATCTATTTGCCATCCAGTAGTCATGTATGGATGTGAGAGTTGGATTGTGAAGAAGGCTGAGCACCGAAGAATTGATCTTTTTGAACTGTGGTATTGGAGAAGACTCTTGAGAGTCCCTTGGACTGCAAGGAGATCCAACCAGTCCATTCTGAAGGAGATCGGCCCTGGGATTTCTTTGGAAAGAATGATGCTAAAGCTGAAGCTCCAGTACTTTGGCCACCTTATGCAAAGAGTTGACTCATTGGAAAAGACTCTGACACTAGGAGGGGTTGGGGGCAGCAGGAGAAGGGGATGACAGAGGATGAGATGGCTGGATGGCATCACTGACTCGATGGGCGTGAGTCTGGGTGAACTCTGGGAGTTGGTGATGGACAGGGAGGCCTGGCGTGCTGTGATTCATGGGGTCACAAAGAGTCGGACATGACTGAGCGACTGAACTGAACTGAACTGATGGTAGCAAATGCCATGATCTTCGTTTTCTGAACGTTGAGCTTTAAGCCAACTTTTTCACCCTCCTTTTTCACTTTCATCAAGAGGCTCTTTAGTTTTTCTTCATTTTCTGCCATAAGGGTCATGTCATGTTTACAGACAGTAAATTTCATTGAATCTGTAGTAATGCTAGCTTAACAATATTATATCTTTCAATCCAAGAACTTGGGATATCTTTCCATTTAAGAATTCTTCAATTTCTTTCAACTGTGTGTTACAGTTTTAGGATACAAGTTCAAACATTTTTCTTAAGTTTATTTCTAAATATTTTATTCTTTGATACTACTGTAAATGGACTTGCTATCTTAATTTTATTTTCAGATTGTTCATTGCTGGTATATAAAAATACAATTAATTTTTGAGTATTGGTTCTGTATCCTGCAAGTTTGCTGAACTTACTAGTTCCAGTACATTTTTAAAAAAGATAATTCCTTAGAATTTTATACATAAAAATCATGCCATCTGTAAAGTTTTCCTTCTTTTCCAATTGTATACTTTTTTTTTTTTTTTTTTTACCTAATAGCAAACTTCCAGCAAAATGTTGGATAGTAGTGGGAAGAGCGTACATCCTGTTCCTGATCTTGGGGAGAAAATTCAATCTTTCATCATAAAGTAGAATGTTAACTGTGGGTTTTTCAGAGATACTTTTTATCAGGATGAAGAAGTTCCCTTCTATATGTTATTTTTTAAATTTTTAAAATCAATGTTGAATATTTTCAAATGCATTTGCATCTACTGAGATGATCATGTGACGTTGCCTGCTGCTCTATCAAGATGGTGAATTATACTGATTAATTTGTGGATATGAAGCCAACTTTGAATTTCTAGGAGAAATCCCACTTGGTCATGGTGTAGTCTTTTTTATACATTGCTGAATTTGGTTTGTTAGTATTTTATTAAGGATTTTTCATGTAAATTCTTAAGTGATATTGGTCTGTGGTTTTCTTTTCTTGTGATGTTTTTGTACGATACTGTTATCAAGGTAAATTTTCCCTCATAGAATGAGTTGGGAAGTATTTCCTCTACGTCCGCTTTTGGGAAAACTCTGGAAGTAATTGGTATTAATTCATCCTTAAATGTTTTGTACAATTCATGGGGGAAGCCATGTGAGCCTGGATATTTCTTTGGGGAAATTTTTAAATTACTAATTCAGTCTCTTTCTTTCTTATTGGTATATTCATATTTTCAATTATTTTTCAGTCAATTTTTATTTTTATCATTTTTCTAGAAATTTGTCTATTCCATCTAGGTTGTTGGCATAGAGTTGTTCATATTATTCCCTTATGTTTTATTAAAATTTACCCTTTTTTTGTTACAAACTGTGTTTGTCTCTAGTAACAATTTTTGCCATTAAAGTCTATTTTATCTGATGTTAGTACAGCCATTTCAATTCTCTTTTGGTTACTTTTTCCATTTTTTAGAAGAAAAATTTATTTGTGCCTTTGAATCTAAAGTGTGTTGTTTGTACACAAGCTATCAGTAGATCATAAAAAAAACCACATCTTGCCAATCTCTGCCTTATGATTGGAGTGCTTAGTCCATTTATATTTAATTGCTGATATGATTTTTGCATAACATTTTGCTATTTATTTTCTACATCTTTTGTTTTTTTCTGTTCCTTTCTTCTTCCACTTTTGTGTTCTTTTTTGTTAAATGTTTCTAGTGCATATTTCAAAATTTAACACATTTTAAAAGTTAGCATTTTAGTGGTTGCCCTGGTGATTACAATTAACACCTTTAAAATTTAAAAGCACTGGATATTTATTAGGGTTCTAGCTTGTTTTTGGAGAAGGCAATGGCAACCCACTCCAGTAATCTTGCCTGGAAAATCCCATGGATGGAGGAGCCTGGTGGGCTGCCATCTATGGGGTCACAGAGAGCCAGACATGACTGAAGTGACTTAGCAGCAGCAGCTTCTTTTTGAAACATATGTCTCATGATATATGTCAAGAAAAAAGGTCCTACCCTCTTATAAGACTGAGAATTGTTTTATACTCTCTCCCATGTAGTTTATCATAAAATACTTAAATATTAAAGACAAATCATGTAGTAAAGAAAGCTGTTAAGTTTGTTGAAACCCCAAGTTAAAAATATTAGCTACCATTTCTTGAGTAGCTTAGGGGCTTTTCTGATAGCTCATTTGGTAAAGAATCTGCATGCAGTGATACACCACATTAACAAATTGAAAAATAAAAACCATATTATTATCTCAATAGATGCAGAGAAAGCCTTTGACAAAATTCAACATCGATTTATGATAAAAACCCTCCAGAAAGCAGGGATAGAAGGAACAAACCTCAACATAATAAAAGCCATATATGATAAACTCACAGCAGACATTATCCTCAATGGTGAATTGACAGCATGTCCCCTAAAGTCAGGAACAAGACAAGGGTGCCCACTCTCACCTATGATTCAACATAGTTTTTAAAGTTTTAGCCACAGCAATCAGAGAAGAAAAAAAAATAAAAGGAATCCAGATTAGAAAAGAAGATGTAAAATTCTCACTGTTTGCAGATGACATGATCCTCTACATAGAAAACCCTAAAGACTTCACTAGAAAATTACTAGAGATAATCAATGAATATAGCAAAGTTTCAGGATATAAAATTAATACACAGAAATCCCTTGCATTCCTATAGACTAACAATGAGAGAACAGAAAGAGAAATTAAGGAAACAATTCCATTCACCATTGCAATGAAAAGAATAAAATACTTAGGAATAAATCTACCTAAAGAAACAAAAGACCTATATATAGAACACTGATGAAAGAAATCAAAGATGACACAAATAGATGGAAAAATATACCATGTTCATGGATCAGAAGAATCAATATAGTGAAAATGAGTATACCACCCAAAGCAATCTATAGAATCAGTGCAATCCCATTCAAGCTACCAATGGTATTTTTCAGAGAACTAGAACAAATAATTTCATTATTTGTATGGAAATACAAAAAAACCTCGAATAGCCAAAGCAATCTTGAGGAAGAAGAATGGAACTGGAGGAATCAACCTGCCTGACTTCAGACTATACTACAAAGCTACAGTTATCAAGACAGTATGGTATTGGCAACAAAGACAGAAATATAGATCAATGGAACAAAATAGAAAGCCCAGACATAAATCCATGCACCTATGGATCCATGCACCTTATCTTTGACAAAGGAAGAAAGAATATACAATGGAGAAAAGGCAATCTCTTTAACAAGTGGTGCTGGGAAAACTGGTCAACCACTTGTAAAAGAATGAGCTAGAACATTTTCTAATACTATACAGAGAAATAAACTCAAAATGGATTAAAGAACTAAATGTAATACCAGAAACTATAAAACTCCTAGGGGAAAACAGGTAAAACATTCTCTGACATAAGTCACAGCAGGATCCTCTATGACCCACCTCCCAGAGTAACGGAAATAAAAGCAAAAATAAACAAGTGTAACTAATTAAAATTAAAAGCTTTAGCACAACAAAGGAAGCTATAAGCTAGGTAAAAAGACAGCATTCAGAATGGGAGAAAATAATATCAAATGAAGCAACTGACAAAGAATTAATCTCAAAAACATACAAGCAGCTCCTGCAGCTTAATTCCAGAAAAATAAAGGATCCAGCCAAAAAATGGCCCAAAGAACTAAACAGACACTTCTCCAAAGAAGACATACAGGCTAACAAACACATGAAAAGATGCTCAACATCATTCATTATCAGAGAAATGCAAATCAAAACCACAAGGAGGTACGATCTCACACCACTCAGAATGGCTGCTATCAAAAAGTCTACAAACAATAAATGCTGGAGAGGGTGTGGAAAAAAGGGAACCCTCTTATACTGTTGGTGGGAATGCAAACTAGTATAGCCACTATCAAGAACAGTGTGGAGATTCCTTAAAACACTCGAAATAGAACTGTCATATGACCCAGCAATCCCACTACTGGGCATACACACTGAGGAAACCAGAATTGAAAGAGACATGTGTCTCTGTGTTCATCAAAACACTGTTTACAATAGCTAAGACATGGAAGCAACCTAGATGTCCATCAGCAGATGAATGGATAAGAAAGCTGTGGTACCTATACACAATGGAATATTGAAAGTGAAAGTGAAGTCGCTCAGTTGTGTCCGACTCTTTGTGACCCCATGGACTGTAGCCCACCAGGCTCCTCCATCCATGGGATTCTCCAGGCAAGAGTACTGGAGTGGGTTGCCATTTCCTTCTCCCAATGGAGTATTACTCAGCCATTAAAAAGAATGCATTTGAATCGGTTCTAAGGAGGTGGATGAAACTGGAGCCTATTATACAGAATGAAGTAAGTCAGAGAGAAAAAACCAATACAGTATACTAATGCATATTTATGGATGTGAGAGTTGGACTGTGAAGAAAACTGAGCACCGACGAATTGATGCTTTAGAACTGTGGTGTTGGAGAAGACTCTTGAGAGTCCCTTGGACTGCAAGGAGATCCAACCAGTCCATTCTAAAGGAGATCAGTCCTGGGTGTTCATTGGAAGGGCTGATGCTAAAGCTGAAACTCCAATACTTTGGCTACCTCATGTGAAAAGTTGACTCATTGGAAGATTCTGATGCTTGGAGGGATTGGGGGCAGGAAGAGAAAGGGGTGACAGAGGATGAGATGGCTGGATGGCATCAGCGACTTGATGGACATGAGTTTGAGTGGACTCCGGGAGTTGGTGATGGACAGGGAGGCCTGGAGTGCTGTGATTCATGGGGTCGCAAAGAGTTGGACACGACTGAGTGACTGAACTGAACTGAACTGATGAAAATTAGAAAAATGGTAATGATGACCCTTTTTGCGAGACAGCAAAAGAAACATAGATATAAAGAACAGACTTTTGGACTCTGTGGGAGAAGGCGAGGGTGGAATGATTTGAGAGAATAGCCTTGAAACATATATATTATCATATGTGAAATAGATCACCAGTCCACGTTTGAGGTATGAGTCAGGGTGCTCAGGGCTGGTGCACTGGGATGACCCTGAGGGATGGGATGGGGAGGGAGGAGAGAGGGGGTTTAGGATGGGGAACACATGTACACCCATGGCTGATTCATGTCAATGTATGGCAAAAACCACTACAATATTATAGGGTAATTAGCCTCCAATTAAAATAAATTAATTAAAAAATTTTTAATTCTCATTAAAAAAAAAAAAGAAAGAAAGAAGCCACCTGCAATGCAGGAGACCCTGGTTTGATTCCTCCTGCGTTGGGAAGATCCACTGGAGAAGGGATAGGCTACCCACTCCAGTATTCTTGTGCTTCTTTTGTGGCTCATCTGGTAAAGAATCAACCTGCAATATGGGAGACCTAGGTTTGATCCCTGGGTTGGGAAGATCCCTTGGAGAAGGAAAAGGTTATCCACTCCAGTATTCTGGCCTGGAGAATTCCATGGACTGTATAGTCCATGGGGTCACAAAGAGTCGGACACGACTGAGCAACTTTCACTTTCATTGCATGTTAGGTACTATGTTAGGTACATAATACCTCTCCCAAACCATTCAAAGGCAGATCTAGTACTATTTAGTACTACTTCCTATCATAGCACTGAAATAATAACTCATAACCACTTATAAAGAATATTCAAGTCTCTTTTACATTTCACGTCAGCTTAGTCATCACATCAAGGCTTTTACAACTCTCTTTATAATAGCTTCAGCCATAATGTATATTTTTTGCTTCTTGGATTATTCATTAATAATTCTATTACAAATGTACTATTATATAATTCCCTAACACTTAGCAATATTTCTTCTTTTAGTGTGGTAGATTGTTTGATCTTTAATTCTTAGTCCTATGTCTCAAAGCAAGGGTTGCTCTTATAAAGGGGTGCTACACTTTTGCTTACTTTTTGGAAGGAGATTAAGATATATGTGTATATGTATATATGTGTGTGTGTGTGTGTGTGAGAGAGAGAGAGAGAGAGAGAGAGAGAGAGTATATATATAGATATGGAGATGAATCCAAGTTAATAAAAACTCAAGAAACAGTGAGTTTTGAGATTATTGTTGATAGCCTCTTAAACATATTTTATCAATCTAGTATAATATTGTCAACATATTAGAATATGAAATATCCAGACTAATCATATGAATATTGAATATTATTCTTTCATCTTTCTTTTTTTCAAAATAAGTAAAGCTCTTTAATGCAAATTTAATGTCATAACTGATATAAAATGGCTTGTCTTCAGGATGAATTTATAAACTTATCTGAATCAAAACCCTCTTGACTAGGTCCTGTGAGGTTACAGCTTTACCTACTAAGTTAAAAACAAGAGTCTCAAAGATTCTCTAACTTTCTTGCTTCGCAAAACCTTTACTGTCAGAATTACTTTTTATGGCACACTAAAAGAAATACATAAAACCTTTGCTTATTACATAGATAAGTCCAAGTGACACAATAGACATCTTTGTTGTAATAGCTTAGTAACTGTTGGACTTTGCAGTACTTCTCAAACTTTGGAATCAGATCGGACATGGTCATTATCACTTTGTTTTCCACATTAATTTTTGCATATAACATATTTTCACAGAAGTCAATGGAAAGTGGTTTTTTAAAATGTCTTCAAAAGGAATGTAGTAAAGATCTAATGTTGAAATTGTGAACTACCTCAAGGTAGCAGTTCACGGTGCTCAACAGATACAGATGGTATTTGCAATCATATCTTTATTCTGTGTGGAAAGTTGACCAAATTATTTAACTTTATTGAGCTTTACTTTCTTCACCTGCAAAATAGCATTATCAAAACTACATATTTAAAGACTACTTAGTGGAATCCTTGGCATAATATATGCTTGTTATTTGATTACTATTATTCAAGGAGCATTTGACCCACTATCAATAGTAGGAGCTACTAAATTGTCAAAGATTTATTTGCCCCCAGGTTTCCCTGGTGGCTCAGACAGTAAAGCATGTGCTCACAATGCTGGAGACCTGGGTTCCATCCTTGGGTTGGGAAAATCCCCTGCAGAAGGAAACGGCAACTCACTCCAGTATTTGTGCCTGGGAGATCCCATGGACAGAGGAACACGACGGAGCGACTTCACTTTCACTCACTTCACTTTGATGACTGAGTAGTATGATAGTGGTTGTATTTGGAATAAATTTTAAATTAATAGAAATATTTTAGAAAGCATCAGAAACCAAAATTTTAATGGAAGGACTGATAGGTTTAGATTTCAGTTTAGGTTTTGTGACTATTAGAAAAGTTACTTGACTTCCCTTTCCTGATCTTTAAAATGGTGAAGATAGTATCATGGTAGGTATAATATTCAGAGTAATTGCCACCTTTCTGTAAAAGTAAAAGGTACTCAATGAGTATAAGTTTACTTTTCTCCTGTCTTTCAGAGATTGTTTTCCCATTGAGACTGATTTGGTATTCCCTAAGGGATCCTTTAGGAGACATTTTCTCTTAATCTTAATCATTGATCACTCTTATGTGTTTACAGAAGAAAGCACTGCATTTTATTCTTCAGCCAGATTGTAGATGATAGAATAAAACTGCCACAGAATTCTTGGAAGGTAGGCTGGTTTTGCTGCCTGTTGATCTTTTTTGGTTTAGAATATAATATAGGAACTCTAAAAAACAGAGTCATTACTTTACCAACAAAGGTCCATGTAGTCAAAGCTATGGTTTTTCCGATAGTCATGTATGGATATGAGAGTTGGATCATAAAGAAAGCTGAGCACCAGAGAAGTGATGCTTTTGAACTGTGGTGTTGGAGAAGACTCTTAAGAGTTCCTTGAGGAAAACAAGGAGATCAAGCCAGTCAATCCTAAAGGAAATCAGTCCTGAATATTCATTGGAAGGACTGATGCTGAAGCTGAAACTCCAATACTTTGGCCACCCGATGCAAAGAACTGACTCACTGGAAAAGACCCTGATCCTGGGAAAGATTGAAGGTTAGAGAACGGGATGATAGAGGATGAGATGGTTGGATAACATCACTGACTCGATGGACATGAGTTTGAGAAAGCTCTTGGAGTTGGTGATGGACAAGAAAGCCTAGCATGCTGCAGTCCAAGGGGTCCAAAGAGTCGGACATGAATGAGCGACTGAACTGAATTGACTGATAGGAACTGTCTAGATAGTCGTGAGGCAATTATCAGCTACTAATTACTTGTTTATATTCTCAAAGATGTTATTATTTCTCCTTTGCTATGACAAATAGGGTGCTGAAAGGGAAAAAAGCTGACTTCAAACAGCTTATTTTAGAAGTAGCTACTTACTAATAGGTTTATTTATCTTAATTTAATTTTAATTTTCCCCTTAAAACAGATTTGTTTTTGGATGGGACATGATTCTCTTGATTCCTTCATATGAATACCTTTGATTCTTAGAAATTAGGTTACTTAATTTTTTCAATCTGAATTTCTGAGTTAATCCTTCGTGCTTGACTTAAATCTCCCTTATCCTAATTTAAGTTTTTAAAACTCATGTTCTACCTTTGTACTTGCAAAGCAGCTCCTAAGCCTTTTTGGTATAATATCAGCAATGATTATATAGATAATCCAATTGGTGAAAAGGTATTGACAGAATGTTCCTTTAGTCAAATGTGCCTCTCTCCCTTCTTAACACTATGGCTATCTCCACAGAGCACAGAGCTCCAAGTGGGATCTTCCAACTGGAGAAGCAGGCACAAAGAACTACCAGACTTTCCTGTGGAAAAGGAAAGGGAAGAAGGCAGGGGCTGACTGGCAAGTGTGGGAAGTGACAGTATTAGGAATTCTCTTAAATTTAGAGACTTAAACAAGCACAAAACTTGGTAATTATTCAGTAATTTATTTTTTGCATTTAAAAAATAAATGTGTGAATAGCTTTCTTTGTGGAATTAAGTTCATGCGCCATATCTAGAGATAAAATCCAGCAGATTGATGTTTATCTACAGTCAAATATTCCACGTTATTTTATGGCATTTTTCTTTTTATTTTTTTGAGAAATCTAGGTTTACCTAGGGATTACTCCAAAAGAAATAATGATTACATTAAAAAGCCACACATGGGGAATGATGGAAAAGACCAGTAGTTGTGCTTAGATGAGCTCTGTATGATTTTACTTTATAATTTCTGCTTTTTTTTGCAATTTTAGATTTTCTTTGAAAAGTATATTTTAATGAGTACTTATAATCTTAAAAAATGAGTTTGCATTTTATCTAAATAAAGAAATCAAATGGATGCATCAAGTACCCAAGTCAGTCTGTTTCTTCAAGCTGTTTTTACTTAGTCAAACAGGATTAAGATATAGAATAAAAATTTTTGTCAATCTTCATTTTTTTGGCAAAATGTATCGCAGAAAAGAATAATTTAGAAACAAAAGTGCTTAAACTATATTCATATCTGAATGTTAATGACAGTATTTTCTCTTTTTTCACTTTCTCTTCAGTCAGGTGCACAGTGCTTAAATGTAACTAAGCAGAAGAGGCAACAAAGTACAACTCCCCCCCACATTATTATCCCCATAATCTGATTTTAAACAGCAATTATGTTTGTAAGTATTTTATGCTATTAAAAAAATAGTCACTACTATATGTAATTGCTTTGATGTTATATAAGTTTCTAATAGATAACATAATCTCTGAGAAGTTATTTGGTTGAGAGCCCTCAGTGAATTAGAAACAGTCTTCCTTACTGTGAAATCAGAAATAGTAATAATTGCCTATGTTAAATGGAAATATTAAAGTTTAAACCATGAGAATCTTTGAACAATAATACATATGTGTATACAATTACAATGATTGTCTTAGATCAAAGTCCCTGGTTTGAGAAGAAGTTGGATTTGACATTTAGTAACTAAGCCTATCAGCTGTAGAGTACTTTGGCTTTTAAATGTTAAAAAGTAATAGGAGCAGATAGGTGCCTAAAATACACTTTTATAATAGGAATGAAAAACAGTTTAATAAATTCACATTCATTTTCTATTTGATTGTAAATATATAAAGAGTTTTTAGTTATGATGTGCCTGTCTCACAAAGTACGGTTATCTAAATAAGCACTTTTTAAAAGGAATTCCATACTCAACTCTGTGTTTTCTGTAAAATACTGCAAAATGGTATTCATCTTTAAGTTAAAACCCTTATAGACAGCAGGCTAAAGCTAAACAGAATTTGATCGCAGACCTAACTACATTTTTCTGTGTTTTGTCACCAGAAACATGTCATGCTAGAATGTGCTCAGGATTTTTTGAACAGTCCATGAAAGGTGACAGGGATGTTAATCTCCACTTCAGCCCTGGCAACTTCACTCAAGTCCTTGGCATTCAGAATCAGAAGATAAGCAGGCTTTTGTCCTGCCCCAGGGCTCACCACCACACTCAGAACTACACCTGTTAATGAGAAGTTAATAAGGCAGTGTTGAATTAAAAAAAAAAAAAAAAAGGCCCAGAGCCATAGATTAAATATCATTGAAATAATACAGGAGACATTACACTCACAAATAAAGAAAACCAGATGACCTGATAGCTTGTTCTGACTCTTCTGTCACCTGGCTGTGTGGCAACCATGCAAGTGAAAGTGTTAGGTGCTCAGTGGTGTCTGACTCTTTGCGACCCCATTGACTGTAGGCTGCCAGGTTCCTCTGTCCATGGAGTTCTCCTAGCAAGAGTACTCTCTTGCATTGCAGGCAGATTCTCCACCGCCTGAGTCACCAGCAAAGTCCATGGCAACCATGAGAGGGATGTTAAATTTTTCAAGTCCCCTGCCTATAAGCTCCAGGAAGGGTGTGACAGTATTCTTCTTGCCCACCATTGTATCCTGATAGCCTACCACAATTGTGGTTGCTGCTGCTAGAACACAGTAAATATTCATTGAATTCTTATTTAATGAATGTTTCTGTGTTTTTATTTGTGTCATAAGATTTAACATCTGCTCTACTTATTGCAAAAAATGTTGTGACAATCAAATGAAACATATATTAAAGACTTTGAAAACAGTCAGGTATATTATTTCTACAATTTCCAAGACCTAGCTTGGATGCTTACTTCCATCAAACAAAATAGGAAGAAACTTTTTGCAGTTTTGACTGGATGCACTGCAAATGTAAAATCACTTAGTATAAAATGGCTCTGAAACTCTTTATTCTATTCATTTCTCTGCGGTCTCCCATATTTTAAACCCAGAGAGTATCACCTACCCCGCTGTCCCAGCTTTGTAGTCGAGTGTATCTGAATTGCTGTTTTATAGACTGTTGCTCTGGATCCCCTTCTAGTCTCAGTTTACTAAAAAGAAAAACTAGAACCAGAATCTCAAAGCCTCATTCTCTTGGATCAGTTAGAATATTCAGTTTCCCTTCTCAGAACCCTATTTCTTTTCAGAAATGTATCTAGGTCAGGAAAGGCAAAGCCTAGATAGCATGCTGCTCCTTCTTCCTTCTCGCCTCCATCTAGAGCAGATACTGATATTCCATCGTGACACCTGATGGTGCTCTAAGCATTTTTCCAACAGTACTTAATGAAACCTGACCATAAGATAAAACTTATTTTCAAACACATTTACATTCTTTAGTGCTGTCCTATTCAATAGCAGGAAGGATTATTTCTGAACATTTGGAAATAATCAACATAACTGCTCTCCTAGTGAATTAACTATATGAGCGCCAATGAGAAGAGAGGGTCCAGACACATCTATTACTCTCATTACCGTCATCTTCCTCCAAGGCATCTGGGTGAGAAACAAAGATAGGTTCTGAGGGGTATGAATCAGGCTCTTGCCATACCCAGGTTTCTTTAGTTTTGACGTTCAGCTTACAGAGCTGCTTATAAGAAAGAAACATGAGTCAATAAATTAGCCAGTCCATATGCTTTACTTGACTTACTTATGATTCAAAGTACTGTTCGAATATTAGGAAGAGGAATTAATTACCCTGTCTGGAACAAAGTGATTCAAGCCAAGTCCATATGCATATGTGTAAGGTTTCCCACCATACTTCTGGTAATTGATTTGAGGAAACTCAAATGCTACAAAATAAAAAACATGCTTAGGAAAACTCAGTTACTCTCTCAGAGTGGAACATTTTGTTCTCGCACATGTGAAGTTTTTTCCTATACCATCTCACCTTGGCGAGGCCCTGAAAAGAGAACCTCAGGTTCCAGCCAGATGGTCTCGTCACTGCACAGAATTGCAGTGGCAGTTGTGTTGGGGAGTGTGACTAAATTCTTGCCTGTGTCAGCCTAAGAAAGAGGATAACAGAAACCTCAGTGAGCAAGGAATAAAAATCAAGCAGCCGTGAAAACAGTTCCAAGTTTAGTTTCCTGAGTTCTTCATTTCTTAAGTCAACATGTAGAAGAGTCAGTACAAAAACTCTAGAAGGGAAAGATGAACATGACTGGGAAAGCTGCCCATGTCCATGTCAGTCACTGACTGTGTATCACTGGGAAAGGCAGTGATATATGAAAGAAATATAACCTCCTAGTCTTCTCATCTGTGAAATGAGACTGACCTCAAAGAACATATAAGGCCCTGAAGATGTGGTTCTGGGAAAAGAAGTATTTTGCTTCACAGTAACAAAGACTTCAACCTCTAGGTATCCATACAATGTTTACCTTCTTTAAAGTTAGCTATATTTTGATTTTATTGGAAAAATATCATATCCTTATGTTGTAAAAAAAGAAAATGAAAAAACCTCTGGACCTGATGTTGTCTAAGATCTGATACCAAAATTGCCCCCACATCATTTTTCAGATTATATTATGAAAGGAATGAATATCATGAGCTCTTCAAAGAACATATGCATTTAGTTTTGCATTAAATACCTGAATACCTGGTTTGTACTAGGCTCTATTCTAGGCATTTGTGATATTTCAGAGAACAGAGCTCCTACTGTTATGAAGTTTACACTCTAATTTGGAAAACTATAAATATAGATAAAGTGTTTAGTATACCATGTATGTGGAGAGAAAAACAGAGCAGAGTATGGGGGATCAGAAGTGTGAAGGGTAAGTGATTTATAATTTTAGTAGGTAGTCAGTATGGGCTTCACTGATAAGGTGATATTTGGGGTAAAACTTGTAGGAGATGAAGGAAGCAATGTAGGTATCTGGGGAAGAGCATTTAAGCAGACAGAACAAATTGCAAAGGCATGAGGCAGGAGTATTATCAAGGGTGCTTGAAGAGCATTAAGGAGACCAGGATGGCTGCACTGACTGAGCTAGGGGGAGAACATAGGAGAGGAGGGTAAAGGGGTATGATGGGGTCAGACTGGTTAGAGCCTGATGGGTCGTTGTGAGGACTTGGGTTTCTCTTGTGAGCAAGAGATGAGCAGAAGAGTTTGCAAGGCTATTATTTATTTTTAAAAGAATCAGTCTGGCTGCTCTGTCAAGATCCCTTTAAGAATAGGGGACATGCAGGTGTGAAATCAGGAAAACCAGTCTGTCTTGTAGTAGTCTAGTCAAAAGAAAACAATGGTTCAGACTGGGCTAGTAGCACTGAAGTTAGTGATGAGTGGAAGGCAGAGCAGAGGATTTCCTGATAGGTAAGATACTGGATAGGGAACAGGCATGAAATTAAATGAGAAGTCAAGGATGGCCCCAAGGTTTGGGGCCCAAATAGGTAAAAGTTGGAGTTGTCACAATAAAGATGGGGATTACTGAAGGTGGGATAAAGGTTTTGGTAGGGGAAGAGGAGAAGTTTGAGTTTTGTCTTATTAAACTTGAGATGTTTACTGAACATCAAAATAAAGACTTAGCATTGGCAATAACATACAAGAATCTTGAGTTAAAAGGAAAGTTGGAAGTGGAAGTGCAGGTTGCTTTAAGGCACGAGTCTTTACAAAGGAGTGAAAGTACAAATAGAAGCAGGACAAAGAGCTGAGTCCTGGTGCCCTCCAACATTAAAGGGGCCACAAGACAGGAAAGAAGGGATAAATGGAGGGGCAAAAAGAGTCAAAAGCAGGATTTTATAAGAAGGCGAAATAACAGCATGATATGCATGAGTTAATGAAAACAGGAGGAGAGTGAGATATATGACAGAGTTGGAGAGTTGTAGAATAATGTCCTGGAGTGGGTGAGGAAGGATGGGAAAGACTAGTTCTGGATAAGACGAGGGATAATTCAGTATGAGTACAGATGCTGGTGGGTGGGTAGATGTGGTGGCAGGAATTTACATTCTTTTCTGATTTCTTTCATTTGTTTCAGTAAAAGAGGAAAACAGAGCCATTAATTGAGTATGAGTGTGGAGGTGGGATGTGTTAGAAGTTTGAAAGAGGAGGGTGTGAAATACTTAACTAGGAAAATGAAGTTGGGAATGTTGCAGTAAGGTTTGTGGTCATATATTTAAAAATGGGCCAATTAACACAATTGTGTATTTTTAGCACTTGATTTGAGCCTTAGAGGTACAAGCATGGAGTGAGTGGAGAGTTGAATTTAACTAGGATTTATGACTTTGACAAATAAATTCTATAAAGTAAGAACGTGGCAAGAGAAATGCGGATCTGCTCAAGGGGATGATTACAATGATCATGAAATTTTAACTGAATAAGGAGGGAAGATAAGTCTTCAGGGGAGTGAGAGCTGGTGAGCAGGTTCAACAGATTGGAGGTTCTGGTGGGAATTGTAATAGGGTTGGTAATCTTGAAAGGTAAGTCAGAATGTGTCCTGTATGAACCAAGGTTATGATAGAAGCACAAAGGTAATAGCAAGGTCAATTGTATGATTTGGGAAGTGAGTGGCTGAGTCAGAATGTAAGACAGGATCAGTGGAAGATGTCAAGGAACTGTTGGAAGAATCATCTATGATGTGTACACTGAAATCACTGACAGTCGGAAGTAGATCAAGGAGGGGAGTGTGACACTGAACCAAAAGAAGAGGGAGTGGTGATTAGTATGTGAAAACAATAACGAAGGGTTATACATATATATAAATGTACAAATACCACTTGGGTATGTAATTAGTTGAAGTGATATTTGAAACTGAAAGATTTTAAGGGTGGGCAGAAGGAAAAATGATTTGGAAGCAGCAAAGTGGAACAAGTCTTCCAACTCCAGGCCCAGTGGTACTTGGACTGGAGGAGAAACTGCTACCCTGGAAACTGCTGCTGAAGAGACCAGTGTCCTAGAGAGTGTCAGATTTTTTGGTAAAAGAGATAAAATAAGATGGAAGGAACCTTCTGAGCAGAGGATAGATGGAATTTTTCTGGTGATGTACAATGAACTAAAAGGAAATAGCGAAAGATTTTCACAATTGGGAAGAGATAGGAGATGAGGAATGGATCTTGTAAGATTCCATGAAGTGTGACTTCAAGGCTCTTTGTGGTGATGTTGGGAAGCAGAGAGCAGCATGTATGTATATATACATATTGATATATGACTACCTAAAGGTGGCAAAATAAAGAAAATTTTATATATGTCTCTCTCTCTCTCTCTCCATACAGAAGACCTAGAAATAACAATTGATCCAACATAGTGAGTCCTTATGATTTGTAGCATTATATGAATTAAGAAAAAAAAATACAATTAGTTCAAATGTTGATGTTGAACACTTTACTTATGGGACTGTAACTTTAATGATTTTACTCTGTTGTATCTTATTTTTTCTATTATTAAATCAGGCTTTTTAATGTAAGAGATCTGTAACATCATCTTTGCTTTCCAAACCAGCACCTTCTTTTCACTCTCCCTCTCACTATTTTTCTTTTAAAAACAGATGTGTTTATCCTCTGATACTGAAAACTCACTTTTGAGAGTCTATCCTATTGCTATATCTGCATATACATAAAAGAACATACATACAAAGTTATTCCTTGTGACATTATCTGTAACAGTCAAGAAATGGAAATGACTTGCTCAGCAGTGAGGGACTGCAGCATATTGGTAAAAAAGAACACTGTGTGGTTGAAGAAAGTAAGATCTTCAATATATATTTTAAAATGAAAATAAGCAAGGAATAAAAATGTGGATATAGAAAGTTACTTTTTGTGTAAAAAGTGGGAATAATAATTCTATATGTTGGCATTTAAAAAATATTTTCATAAACAAATGCCGGGAGCCAGCATGGGAATCCCACCTGTGAAACAGTCATGTGGCAGAAATCCGATGGGCAAGGCGATTCGGATTTCAGAGATTCCCCCTGAGTTTCCCTGAGCATCTACACCCCCAAAATAAGGAAACCCAAATATGTCTGCTGCCAGGAGCCAGTGTGAGGATTCCCACCCATGACATAGTCATGTGGCAGACTCGATGGGCAAGGACGATTCAAGTCTCGGAGTTTCTCCCTGGCATTTCCTGAGCATGTACCTAGAAAATAAGAATTCTGCCTGACATTGTACTTTTTCTAATTCTTCTGACATTCTCTGGAAAAAGTTAACTCAGGGCTTTAGTCTTCTGCATTTGAAAGGAGTATTTCAGCTCAATCCCCTCTGATAACGCTCTAACTTAAATGCTTTCATTTACCTAAGTTTCCCAAACCTTTTTACAGCTTGTGAATTGCTTACAGCCTCCAACTACGAGAGGCACGAAGCTTAAGTATTTAAGGTTACAGAGCCTCTTCTATACAGCCAAAAAACATATTGGTGACAGGATTTCACTGTTGATTCAATGATTGCTGCCAGACCTCCTTATTCTTTGTCTTTTGGGCACCCAGGAAGATGTTAATCAATGTAAACGGGATATGGGAAAAGATATATAGTAGTTTTGATGTTAGCAATGCTAGACTTTTGAGTTAATTACCTTTCCTTTGTTATAAATCACTGTACTCCTCTTGTTACAAATTGCTATGTAAGAATGTAACTTTATTTAGTGCTTTCTGAGAGTGGCACCAGACTTTGGGAAGAACAACACTTACAACACAAATAAGCCTTCTGGTTAACAAACCCTTATCAGAAAAGAGCCATAAAATGTTAATTGGCCCTTTTGGCCAGAAGATGATGTAAATCACCTAAGACTTGTGTATACAGCTAGGTATGCAGAGAGAAAAGCCTGATAAGAGTTTGGGCTGCTAACACTGCATAAATTTGTATTACCCCTTGATCTCTATGTACAATCAGAAAAGGTATAAAAGGCCTTGAAGGACAATAGGGGCTGGAGCCAGTCATTGGGAGGACTGGTTTCCCCCGTGTCTTTTTCTCTGTTTCCCTTTACTCTAATTTCTGGCTGAATTCCCATCTGGGGTGTGGAGGCTCGCCATGTCTACTTACTTGCCCTGGCTTTCTAAGATCCATGTGGAAGGGAGCCCAAGTGGGGCACCCATAGAGATTCAAGTGGACGCTGGTGGCCCATCGTAGATGGTGCAAACCTCTTGTCTCGAGGTTTTATTGGCTTTCCACGTAAACCAAGTTATTCAGCCTCTTTTCTCCACTTAATTTTCCCACTGCACTATTATTTCCTAATCTTATATTTCTGAATAAATAAGTTTTTCCTTGCCTATCTGTCTCCCCTTCGAATCACCCTGGATCCACCGGGGATGGACCCCGGCAAACAAACAAATGCAAAAGAAAGACATTAAAAGTTACACATAGAAGTGAAGAGGAATGGTATAGAATGGATGCAGAAAGAGGTTGGAGTGACAGTTTCAGTGCAAACTTTTTTAGATTATTTTGATCTTCTGACCAATTAAATGCACTACCTATTCAAAAATAAGAAAGATATATTTAAAAATATCACCATTATTTCAATCACTAAACCTGAAGCTTTAGTCATCTTATATTCTTTCCCTTCCTTAGTCCTTCCTTCAATTTTTTAATCTCTTCTTTCTCTAATTTATGATCTAGTTTTCTCTTCATTGCCAAACTTTAAAAGTACAGGCTATAGTAATTGCTACCACATTGTCACTGTGGCTTGAAACCTGATTTTTGCCTCTCTCCCTATTCTCCTAGTGGTCACTAAATCTAGGTTTTGGCTCCTTTTTTCAGCTTCATGTTTTTCAGCTTGCCTATACATAGCAGAGGACATCAATGAAACCCTCTCTTGCTTTGTCAATGTGGCATTTTCCTCTCTTAGTTGTAACTAGGACCCTTTAGTGATTTTTTTTTCTTTTCTTTTTTTTTTTTTTTTTCTGATTTCTCTTTTCCTATCGCTTTCTGCACATGGGTATTTCCCCAACTTATGTGCTTGGTTATCTTTTCTTTCAACATTTTCTGGCTGTCAAGTTCCTCATTTTAAAAAATCAACAAATTTGTAAGTTTCTTTTAGAATGCTTACTCCGAAGTATGAACTTTTGCTGCTAGCAATGTCTATCCTCATATATTTGATCACTTCAATGCCGATAACTATTAGCTCTTTTCTTCTAACCCTGCTTTGTGTCACTAGGACCTGCCCTTCCACATGAAAGCCTACCAGATACCTTCATGAAGATGTTGTTGATGCTGATCTTATTGTTTTAATAAGAATTACAAGATCAGCATCAATAACATCTTCATGAAGATAACTGATTGGCTTTCATGTGGAAGGGCAGGCCCTTGTGACACAAAGCAGGGTTAGAAGAAAAGAGCTAATAGTTACTGGCATTGAACTGATGATCAAATACATGAGGATAGACATTGCTAGCAAGAGAAGTTCATACTTCTTTGTCTATAATGAATATTATTTAACTCTTAGTTTATGTGGGGGACTATATTCAGAGACTGATATATATCACCTCATTTATTGATCACAAAAATCCTGTATGGTGGATATAAAGAAAATGAAATTAAAGTGTTAGTTACTCAGTTGTGTAAAACTCTTTTGCGAACCTCATGAACTGTAGCCTGTCAGACTCCTCTGTCCATGGGATTCTCCAGGCAAGAATAATGGAGTGGATAGCCATTTCCTTCTCCAGGGGATTTTCCCAATCCGGAATTGAACCTGGGTCTCCTGCATTGCAGGCAGATATTTTACTGTCTGAGCCACGAGGAAAGCCCAGATAAAGAAAAGGGGACATGAAAAGACTAAATGTCTTGCCCCAAATCACACACTGGAAAGCTGGAAGCCCCGGTCAACCTGGGTTTGCTTTCAAGTCAGCCCTTTTACTCATTATTACTCTTTCCTTCTAGTTCTGCAGTTCATGTTTATCTCCAAATCTGCTCTGCCTATTGCATTTCCTACTTCCAAAGCTATCAATATTCTAGACACATAGAGTTTTGCATGTCTAAGACTTAATTCATTCTGCCATCCTGTCAAATGTAGGATCCTTTAAATTCTATCCATAGGAATGCTCACTTTTGTCTTTCTGTCACTACTATCACTACAATTTTCTGGCACCTGAGTAATTTAAATTGTCTACAATCACAGGTCCCTATCTTTCTCTTTCACTTCCAATACTACTTACACATGACACAGCCTTATTTTAGAAAGTCAGAACAGCAAATGACCTAGTTATTATTTAGTCCAATTTATTTAGGTTTCAGAGCGGGCAACTGAACTTTGGGGTAACTTGCTCATTGAGAGACTTGCTCAGGGAAGCTGGACATTTAGCAGGAGAGACAACTAGAAGAGTCAGTACACTTTATACCCAGTTCACCAGCTCTGAATATGGCTTTCTTCTATTCAAAATCCTTAATTCCCTACCACCTGTCAAATAAAATGCAAACATTTTACCCTAGCCTAAAAGCCTTCAAAGGTTACCAACCTATTGTTTTAAGTTATTTTTGCCCACTTATCCCACTGTTTTTGTTTATGTTCTAACCAGTTGGATTGCAATCAGTTTTTTTGTTGTTTGTTTTTTAGCAATCAGTTTTAAAAGGATTTTGTAGAAAAAAGAAAAACAGGTTGAGAGTGAAAACTGGTTTTCACTTTGACTCTTCACAACTGGATTTTGCTAATTCATGAGCTTCAGTTTCATTTATAAAATGAAGGGAATTGAATTTGCTAATTTTTAAAGTCCCTTCCAGTTTGGAAATTTTGAGCCTTTATGTATAAACACACAGCAGGAGAAAAAATCCAGAGAAAGATGAAACATTCTTGTTATATCTGAAATCTATGTAGAGGGTGGTTACCTTGTCAATATTCAAAGGAAGTACGTATCTCCTAACTTCAGGCTGAGGAGCCTTTCTGGCATTTTTTTTCACCTCTTCCCAGTTCTCACGTAAATTGGCTAAATATAAATAATTATAAACAAATTCAAATCTGCAAAAATAAGAAGTCGAACATGAGGACAGACAATTACAAATAATTTTAGAGACATGATGCATATCTTTTAAAAGCACAAATGCCTGTCTCTTCTTTAGTCTCCAAATCTAGAAACGCCTAAAGACTCAGGTATACTGGAGCCAATTCTGCCCACTCTGGGTAGAGAAAAGAGTTCTGCTTCATGTATATCTTTAAAAACAGCAGCCTTTGAAACTTTCTGCTCTGTTTCTCTATCACCATTCTGTCTGTGTTTTCAGAAGCTACTGTCTCTTTTAGTGACTTGCTGTTCTGAAGAAAGCATGTCTGTCTTTTTCTAAAAAAAATCAAACCCAGAGTAGATGCAGTTTAAGGCTCCTCAAAGGATCTTGTTAAATTTGAGGGAAATTAAGTTTAAGTTCATTCATCAAGTCATAGAATCTTTTATTTTCAGGTCTGTTTCATGGACCTGAGCGGTTTTCAATCATTAACCATGGTTTTGAGGTTCAGTTTGTGCTTCTGATTACCTAAACTCCCTACAGCTTTTTCAATCATATTTTGTGACTTAAGCATACTTTTAAAAGATATAATTCAGATTCAATATTGAAAGCAGTATCTCTGAAAACAAACCAACCAACCTGATTTCCAGGAGCAACTGGAGATGTAACATTTATTCATTCAATGTACTCTCTTACCCTTTCCAGCAACAGAGATCCACAATCAGAAACTCATGGTCTTCATAGGTGTTGATGTGATGAAAGAGGTTAAAAGGAGAGGTCCTGTATTTATTATTGATATACTTTTTTCTTTTCTTGTCAGCAATATGAAGCCAAACCTAAAAGTGACAATATTTTCATGCATTTAAAAAGAAAAAAGTATGCATTATGAAACACATATTCTTTGGAATAATAAACCTGACAAATAAATGTAAGACTTACCCCCATGGTTTCATTGGACTCAAAACAATCCATGTAGTTGGCTCCCCAAAGACTCCATGAAGAAAGAAACTTGAACAAATTAATTTTGACTGGTGTCTCCACAAAAACAATATAGTTGGGAGTCAAACCAAAACTGTTCAGAAACAGAAATAAACTTGTGAGTGGGAAGGGTTGATGCTCAAACCACAGAGAAATATGTACACAGGAGGTATACTCAGTTATATGAATCAACAGTGCCTACATGAAATTAATTACATTTAAATTTAGGTTTCTGCAAGAAAATGTCATGATCAGGACTGGTATCAAAGGTAGGCAAAGCAGATCTTTAAACTTGAGTTTTCCTGAAGATTGATAGCAGGCCTTCGAGTTACCTATGGACGTAAGATGGCTTGAATCGGTCACTGCAGGGGAATTGTACAACGATCTCTGACTTGCTTATTGGATCTTCCTTGTCTGAAATAAAGTGGTTTTAAAAGGCTGTGGAACAGCCTCTTTTTTTAAGTACAAAGCATTTAGAACAGCTTATGCGAGCAAAGAAATACATTTTCAGATCTTGATTTTTTAAAGAGTTTATTTCCATTTTCTCAGTCACTGGCATTTCTGAGGGAAATTTCATGTGGAGCTGCAATCACCCAGGAAAATCCAAATAGCAGCAGATTTGGAAAGTCCACTCAAACAATGTGTGGTAGACAGAGTATAGTGGAGTCTCATCTTACTAACTGAAGGTGGGTTCTAAGTCAAGGGAGTAAGGCAAAACTTTAGTATGGTCAAAATGACTTTTACAATCTCTTAAATTAGCTGTAAAGTTATAGAATATGTGGTTTTGTTGTTTGTGAGTGCTAAGTCCCTTCAGTCATGTCCGATTCTGTGTGGCCCTATGGACTGTAGCCCATAAAATTCCTCTGTCCATGGGATTATCCAGGCAAGAATACTGGAGTGCGTTGCCAGACCCAGGGATCGAACCCCTGTCTCTTATGTCTCCTGCATTGGCATATACCACTAGTGCCACCTGGGAAGCCCTTTCTGTGTCAATAGCCCTGTACAATAATTCTTAAGCACATTAAAGTTTATTTGCTACTAAGACAGTGTCTTTAAACCTTAGTTGTACACCAGAAATACATAAAGAGCTTCTGAAAATACTGAGCATGGGCCCACCCTCAGAGTTACTCATTCAGTCTACCTCAGGTGGGGCTCGAGATTTGTATTTCTAACAGGTTTCCAGGTGATGCTGCTGGTCCAGGATCTAAACTTCACAAATTATACTAAGCAAAAGCTAAATAAAAATCCATATATACTCAAATAATTCTATTAACATGATCAATATCAAATTTCTTGTAATGAATGGAGGATGAATGTAGAATTATAAAGAGTATTCTCTTCTGTTTTAGCATTAACAGTCTATATATATAGTCTCTATAGTCTATATATGAGTTAAAAGGTTTTGTTTGTAGTTTTGGGAATTAAATACATATAAAATACTAAATACACTTTCATATACATACACATATGTTTGTTTAAAATCTTAATTGTGTCTGGCACATGAATAAGTGCTCAGTAACTATTTGCTTGATTTGAATCTAAATTTTACATGATCAAAGTCACATATACACTACATCTTTGAAACACTGTAGAACAGAACATGGCCACATGCTTTTTGTATTTTCAATTTGTTATTTCCTACTATGGTGCTATTGGGTATTTGTTCCCTAGTGGGGTGAGGATGAGGATAGTTTTCTGAAAATCTGAAAGTAATTTAACAGTCCATATAATGCAGTCCTCATATTTCTGATCTGACATCTTGTATTTCCAGTAATTTTCTCACATTATAGATACTTGTTTTGGAAGAGTCAAAGTGGTAAACTGACCTGCTTGTAGTGGTGGGATCTTTACAATATTGTAGGCAATTGAAAAATTTTTCCCAAAGCAATTACCAATGTTGTAAACAGTCCCATCATTTTCAATGTGGGGGTGAGCAGTGGCTCCATTGACTGAGACATAGTTGCAAAGGTCAACCTATGGAAGGAAAAGAGGTATCACCCATGTTAAGAGGAAAACTGTGTTGTATCTTTGGTCCTTCAGTCTGACCTCACCACGACCCTTTGCACCTTCACCTTAAGTGCATTTTCTCTTTCCTTCTATCTCTCTGGGGTCCTACTTTCTTTCAAACCTGTGGAAGTTTCAACTTTAGTGAAGAGCTCTTCTCTGACCCCTACACTGACCCTTCACGCCTTTGAAATCTTTAAATTCTCTGACTGTGTTCTTCTTTTGATGTAGGCCATGCATTGCTCTGGTTGGTTATTTTCTTTTTGTATATACAAGCTGTCCTCAAACAGTGATAAATTTTAATCCTGAAATGTCTTTACATTTTCCTTATTGAATTACATTGAACTGCATGTTGATAGTTATTAATTTTCATTTTACAAAAGTACAAATTTTGTATGATACAACCTAAATACCAAATCCAGTGTCTTACATGTAAAGGAATTTGGAACTGAAAGAAACCTCAGCATTCTAGTATAGAAAGTCTTAACCTAAATAGACTTCAGGGGAACCATGAATTCCTAGAATTAATGGAAACTTCTGAAGACAGGATTCAGTACTTCAGTTGAAGTTGGATTCTCATAAAAAATTCAAAACCATAAATCTATCACAAACCTCTCAGTTTACATAAGGAGAACTTGAGGAGTCAGAGAGGTCAAGTGACTTGTCAAAAGATGCAGAGCACTAGAATTTCTGCTTGGGACCTACTCGATAAAGATTTATTGAATAAATAATCCATGGCTATATATTTGTGTAACCAAAAAGTCCTTTCTATTTGATTAAGATAAAATGTTTTAAAGCTTAGGGAGTTTTTAGCACTCTCATTTAAATATTAGGCAAGACATTCATTCACTCAGTCATTTGTCAAGTACTCATTGGGCTTCTATCATATGCCAGATGCTGTGTCAGTGTCTAGGAAAACAGAGATAGTCCTTGCTTTGTAAAATTTCAGTATTGACTGGCAGTATCCAATACTGTAGCCACATGTAGCAATTTAAATGTAAGTTAATCATAATTAGACAGAACTTAAAATTCAGTTCCTCAGTCACATTAGCCACATCATGTACTCAACAGCACTTGGACAATGTAGATATAGGAATGTTGTAGAAAGTTCCATTGACAGCACTGTACTAGACAAGTGATTGGTTCAAAACTGAGAAAGGAGTACATCAGGGCTGTCTGCTGTCACCCTATATGCTGAGCATATCATGAGAAATACCGGGCTGATAAGTTACAAGCCGGAATTAAGATAGGTGGGAGAAACATCAACGGCCTCAGATATGCAGATGATACCACTATAATGGTGGAAAGCAAAAAAGCCTGTTGATGAGGGTGAAGGAGGAGAGTGAAAGAGCCAACTTAAGACTAAATATCAAAAAAAGTAAGATCATGGCAGCTGGCCCCATTATTGCATGGCAAATAGAAGAGGAAAAGGTGGAAGTAGTGACAGATTTCCTCTTCTTGGGCTCCAAAATCACTGCAGATTGTGACTACAGCCATGAAATCAGAAGACAGTTGCTTCATGGCAGGAAAGCGATGACAGACCTAGACAGTGTGTTGAAAAGCAGAAATGTGATTCTGCTGACAAAGGTCTGTATAGTCAAGGTTATCTTCTTCCCAGTGGTCACATACGGTTGTGAGAGCTGGACCATAATGAAGGCAGAATGCCAAAGAATTGATGTCTTCAAACTGTGGTGCTGGATAAGACTCCTGAAAGTCCCTTGGACAGCAAGATGAAACCAGTCAATCTTAAGGGAGATCAACCCTGAATACTCACTGGAAGGACTGATTCTGGAGCTGAAGCTCCAGTATTTTGCTTATCTGATAGGAACAGATGACTCATTGGACAAGTCCCCGATTCTGGGAAAGAATGAGGGCAGAAGAAGAGGGTGTCAGAGAATGAGATGGCTGGACAGCATCACTGATGCAATGAACATGAACTTGGGCAAACTCCAGGAGATGGTGATGACAGGGAGGCCTGGCATGCTGCAGTCCGTGGGGTCGTAAAGAATCAGACATGACTGGGTGACTGAACAACAGCACTAGAACAATGAGCTGGAATAAGTGTAGTGAGTGCAAAACCATATCTATAAAGAAAAGCCATTCAACCCAAACTGGGAGATGAGGCAGGGCTTCCCAAGCGCGATGACTCCAACTCATATTGAAAGATGAGTAAAAGTCAGTCAGATGAAGAAGGATAACAATGTGCTCTAGGAAGCAGGAACCTTGCTGTAAAGGCATAGAGTTGTAAATAGTGAATGCTGCTTAGGGAAGTCTAGTCATTCAGCATGGCTGTGGTAAAGAGCACACATGGAGAAGGAGAAATAAAAATGGGCCAGCCACAAAGGTCTGTGTTTTAACTTTATCTTGGAAACTGTGGGTGCACTAGATGGAATAGCACATTTATACTTACCTTTTAGAAAAAAAAATTGCTTCTACTGAATTAAGGAAGTTGTATTTAAGGGAATCAGTCTGGAGGCAAAGGTACTTGTTAGCAGGCTATTTCAGTCATGGTAAACAAATAAACAAACAAAAAATCCTCAAATTTTTAAAACTACATTTTTTATGAAGTTAGGGTATAGTGCTGCTCATAATGAAACCTGACTTCTAATAAAGTCTATTCTGGAGCCATACCATGAACTTCACACTTCCAGTTAAATTATCATGGCAATCTGATACACTGTCAAAGTCAAATGAGTAGTTTAGAAACTTAGTTTCAGAACTTCTCTAAATGATTTACACACACACTCATATGTGGTTACAAACATACATCTAAACCAAGAAAAAGCTGTTGAGAATATGTCAAACCTTAGTAAACAGTCTGTGGGATTATAAATCAGCCTCTAGTATTGAGACTCAGGGTTGTGACTACTTTCCTTTCTATTCCTATCACACTCATTTTCTCCTTCTGGTCTTCAGTTCCACTAGCTGGTTTCCTAGTTCTTTTGCCCTCTCATACAGCTCATGCATAGCTTCCAGATTAAATAATCTAAAGCTTTGCTATACCACTTCTATGAACAAAAACTTTCAGTAGTTTGCCATCAACCAAATAACTTATTCCAAATGTTCGTCCATTATTCAAACTTATAGTTTCACTCTACCCTTGACATGGCATGCTCTGATCACTAGTTTGCACCTATGAGTGCTTTTGTCCCCTAGTGGGGAAGTTGGGAATGTTGGGGAGCATTTGGAGTTTGTGCAATGATTGAGGACATGTCTGGTGTTTAGTTGGTGAGACCAGGGATGTCAAACCTCTGCAATAGGTGAGACAGTCCCCATAATGATGAAGTGCCACCTGCCAAATGCCAATGCCACCTCCACTGAGAAATACTGCAATTCTAGCCCCACCCCCCCTAAAATTATTCTTTATTCTCCAGTTTCCCACCTCTATTCATTTGGTCATGGTGCTTCTTGTATCTGAAATGTTCTCTTCCCAAATTCAATGAAGTTTTGCCTTCCCTCTAATTTCTAACTCAAATACAACACTTTTAAATCTTCCTTGATCTGCCCCACTTCACACCCTTCAACACTGCTAGAAGTAATCTTTATATGCACTTCCATAGAAGGTTTCCTTTTGTGAAAGGACTTACTATATTCTATGTTCTGTTATAGTTAGTTCAGTTCAATTCAGTCGCTCAGTCGTGTCTGACTCTTTGAGACTTCATGAATCGCAGCACGCCAGGTCTCCCTGTCCATTACCAACTCCCGGAGTTCACTCAGACTCACGTCCATCGAGTCAGTGATGCCATCCAGCCATCTCATCCTCTGTCATCCCCTTCTCCTCCTGCCCCCAACCCCTCCTAGTATCAGAGTCTTTTCCAATGAGTCAGCTCTTCCCATCAGGTGGCCAAAGTACTGGAGTTTCAGCTTTAGCATCATTCCTTCCAAAGAAATCCCAGGGCTGATCTCCTTCAGAATGGACTGGCTAGATCTCCTTGCAATCCAAGGGACTCTCAAGAGTCTTCCCCAACACCACAGTTCAAAAGCATCAATTCTTCAGCGTTCAGCCTTCTTCACAGTCCAACTCTCACATCCATACATGACTACTGGAAAAACCATAGCCTTGACTAGA
>SJYA01000466.1:1186269-1200539 GCA_006410615.1 Neotragus moschatus
TTTTTCACTCTCCTCTTTCACTTTCATCTAGAGGTTTTTGAATTTCTCTTCACTTTCTGCCATAAAGGTGGTGTCATCTGCATATCTGAGGTTATCAATATTTCTCCTGGCAATCTTGATTCCAGCTTGTGCTTCTTCCAGCCCAGCGTTTCTAATGATGTACTCTGCATAGAAGTTAAATAAGGAGGGAGACAATATACAGCCTTGACATACTCCTTTTCCTATTTGGAATCAGTCTGTTGTTCCATGTCCAGTTCTAACTGTTGCTTCCTGACCTGCACATAGTTTTCTCATGAGGCAGGTCAGATGGTCTAGTATTCCCATCTCTTTCAGAATTTTCCACAGTTCATTGTGATCCACATAGTCAAAGGCTTTGGCATAGTCAATAAAGCAGAAATAGATGTTTTTCTGGAACTCTCTTGCTTTTGTTGATGATCCAGTGGATGTTGGCAATTTGATCTCTGGTTCCTCTGCCTTTTCTGAAACCAGCTTGAACTTCTGGAAGTTCACGGTTCACATATAGCTGAAGCCTGGCTTGGAGAATTTTGAGCATTACTTTACTAGTGTGTGAGATGAGTGCAATTGTGTGGTAGTTTAAGCATTCTTTGGCATTGCCTTTCTTTGCGATTGGAATGAAAACTGACCTTTTCCAGTCCTGTGGTCACTGCTGAATTCTCCAAATTTGCTGGCATATTGAGTGCATATTGATTTAGGTCAAGTATGACCTAAATCAAATCCCTTATGATTATACAGTGGAAGTGACAAATAGATTTAAGGGACTAGATCTGATAGATAGAGTGCTTGATGAACTATGGACAGAGGTTCGTGACACTGTACAGGAGACAGGGTTCAAGACCATTCCCATGGAAAAGAAATGCGAAAAAGCAAAATGGCTGTCTGAGGAGGCCTTACAAATAGCTGTGAAAAGAAGAGAAGTGAAAAGCAAAGGAAAAAAGGAAGGATATAAGCATCTGAATACAGAGTTCCAAAGATTAGCAAGAAGAGATAAGAAAGCCTTCCTCAGTGATCAATGCAAAGAAATAGAAGAAAACAACAGAATGGGAAAGACTAGAGATGTCTTCAAGAAAATTAGAGATACCAAGGGAATACTTCATGCAAAGATGTGCTTGATAAAGGACATAAATGGTATAGACCTAACAGAAGCTGAAGATATTATGAAAAGGTGGTAAGAATACACAGAAGGACTGTACAAAGAAGATCTTCAAGACCAAGATAATCACGATGGTGTGATCACTCACCTAGAGTCAGACATCATGGAATGTGAAGTCAAGTGGGCCTTAGAAAACATCACTTTGAACAAAGCTAGTGGAAGTGATGGAATTCCAGTTGAGCTATTTCAAATCTTGAAAGATGATGCTGTGAAAGTGCTTCACTCTATTATAGTTAAGTAATATATTAATTGATTTCTCCACTTAGATGATAAGTGTTCTGAATGTAAGAATGATGCCTTGAAAACACTGGGATGACCCAGAGGGATGGTATGGGGAGGGACGTGGGAGGGGTGTTCAGGATGGGGAACACATGTACAACTGTGGCGGATTCATGTTGATGTATGGCAAAACCAATACAATATTGCAAAGTAATTAGCCTCCAATTAAAATAAATAAATTTATATTAAAAATAAAATAAATTAATTCAAAAAATAAATTCACAAAGCAAAAAAAAACAGCTGCAACTTAATAAACATTGGTTGAGAATGTAGATCTGTTTTACTGAATGCTGCACTGAGACTGCCTGATATCTCAGCAAAATTTATCACTTTCTAATATTGCTCACGTTTCTTTATGCTTTTTCATTTAAGGTATGTCTTTTATTTCTAACAAGAAGTTCTATAAGAAGGTGTAAAATTGGTGCAACACACTTTCCTAGAACCATGAATTTAATTTTTTCAATATTAAATATACCAGTTCCATGCTAGCCTATAAAAACCACAAAGAGCAGGGACCATGTTGTCTTACTCATTGATGTGTCTTTTGCATCTAGCATATATTCTGGTACATGGAAGAGACTTAATACTTGTGCCACAAATAAATATGTTAGGCAATTTATACAGTTTTCCTCTAATTCGCACAATAAATATTTAGAATTAATGAGAAGAAAAGTCTGCCTTATGTCACATAGCTAGTAGTTGATGACAAAGCAGGGATTTGAAACTTAATCTATCTGGCTCTCATATTCTTCCAAATAAAATGTACAGTGGACTTAATTCTAAGGTACAAATTCTAAATTCCTAAGCAATATCTTTTGAGCACTGTGTCCTACCTGCTTAATTGTTTCCAAGGTCTCAGGATTAATCTTTGTAATGAAGTTGGTCTCTGTGCAGGCATAGTAATCTTCCCCCACTGGGTAGATATTAACAAGGGCATTGTCAGTAACCTCCACTCCTCGGAAGTAAGAAAAAAACCTGTAGAAGCAAATGGATTTTTTAGTCCAGTAACTTTCAAGCCATGAGAGAAAAATGGCTAATGTAAAATGTCTTTAATAACATGCAGTTGGGTTTCAGAAACCTGGAAAATATATTCTTGCAGGGATCTGGGAAAGCACAGGTGCCAAATTCTGTTATGACGATCCTTTTCTCAGTCATTGCCCGTACATAAGCATCAGTGCGGATGAACCTGAAGGACATTGAGACATGGGAAAGGTCACAGAGAAGGGGAATTAGTGTAGTCCCTGGGGAGCATAGAAGGTCATTCCATGTACCCTTACCAAGAATCATAAATTCACAACATGGAGAATGAAGAGTCAGGTCACTTTCTTGGGGTGACTGAAGGAGAAGGAGACAATGTGCAATGAGCTTCAGTTATAAACTTCACAGTGACAGATGAGGAAATCAAGGCTCAGAGAAGTGGATGATCAGTATATATGGCCTGAGCCAGAAAATATGACTTTTCCATATCATACTATGCAGCCCCATGGATAGTTCAAATTGGGTCTCTGACTTCCTGTAGCCTATGACTCACCAGCCTACACTGAGCAGGGAGGTATAGAACGTGGTATGCTGAATTAGATTTCCTTCAATCTTCCTTATATTCCTCTAGTGTTTTTCTTTCATTTAAAATTTTATTTTGCTACTTTTAAAAGGAGATATTTTCGAATCCAGTCTCTTACACAGGCAGACCTCCTCAACCATATCCCAGACTAGACAGCATACGTTGCCTAGGGTTTCTCATGTGGAGAGCCAATTAAAATTTGATTTTGTACTTTTGTGAAGAGGAAAAAGTACCAAGGTCTTTAGAAGGCACATAAAGGCTTTCTCTGACCTCCAAAATAAGCTTTCATAGCTAAATTTTTGCTTGACTTGATCTGTTTCTCTTCTAAAACAGTCCAAGTTATCCCAACTACTTCAAGACTCCATTTATTCTTACTTTTGATGTCTCTTCAGAATGCCTGAAATCTGTGGTGATCAACAAAGCCACTAACAGGCCTGAATATTAAAACATAAAACAAAGTATTTATTGTGGTGCTAATGAGTCTTTGTAATGAAGTTGGAGCAATGGCTTAGGGCCTCAAGCCTTTTAGCAACCATCTCTTGTTTTTAGAAAACTTATTCCTGGTATTATTATGACATATTTGGTCCTTGCCTGCTCTGTGACACCCCCTCCCTCCTTCCCATTGGCCTTTCTGATTATAAAAAAGGAAAGAAATGAAGCGATCCATGGTCTAATAATAATAAAATGACTATTATTATTATTAAATGCTTCTTATGGACTAAGCACTGTGTTCTCATTTTATCCTTGTAATAAACTCTGAAGGAAATTCTTTTACTTCTTCCATTTTTATAGATGACAAAACAAAGAAGTAGAAGTTGACAACTTGTCAAAGGACATCCACCTAGGCAAATGGTATCTAGGGCATATAGGATTTGATGCCAGGCATGTCAGACCCCAAAGCCCTAGTTCTTTGCTGTTTCTTTATCCTGTCCTATAGCTCCCATGTGTCCATGCAGACTCATGGCCCAGGAGGATTCTGAGTGGAGATGAATATAAAGTCTCCTATTGGGTTCAGGAGGTTAAAAAGTACATGCAAGGAGGAACTGAGCTAGGCCCCGACCCTAGGAAGGGGAGTGGAATCTAGTGTTCTTTACCTTCTGTGGTATGTGACATGTCCTTCTTTAAAGTCAAACTTGTGCAGGAGGGCTTGTCCATCAAACAGGTGGTAAAATGGTTCCGATCCAACTTCAAAGAGTCCTGGCCCACATCGAAGGAGACTGCCAGTCAGCCAGAGGGGGATCCTGCCTGTGAGGAAAGCGAGACACAGAATCTTGTTTCTTATACCTGCTCTTCTCACCCCTGGTAAGGAGCAGTGATTATACAAGCCATCTGGATGGGCAGCCTTTTACTTCTAAAGCTGGCAGCAATTTCCATTCCCAGCTATCACGCGGGGTAGCTCTCAGGAAATGTCTGCTGGCTGACTCTCCTTTTTCTAGGGGACCAAGGGTGGGAAATGTGGCAGCATCTCTGAGTTTAAACAAAAGGTTGGAAGGACAGGGAAGAACATCTGGAATGGAATGGGATTCTCCATCTAACAGATTTTCCCAGCTACCAATACATTTGCATTCTTACCATCTTACTTTTAAGAAAAAATTTCAAATTTCTTGATACAGGAGGGATGGATTAGAAGTAGAGATCAAGATACTAAAAAAAAGATGTGTTGATAGAACAAATCATTTCTGTGAAACAATAGGATACTGGCTTTTTAAAATATAGAGCTAAATTCCTTTGAGAATATGGGCTATTGTCCAGATAAAGGTCACCTTGCTGTAGCAGAAAGTACACAGGGCTGTCAAAGACCTGAATTCCACTTCAGGATTTGCTGTGTGCTATCTCTGGGCCTCAATGTCCTTCTCTGCAAAATGAGGGACACACAATAAAGGTTTTAAGGCCATTTAGTCTAAACAGGTTGTGCCCTTTGGTCCTTGAACGTACAGCATATGGCAGTATTTGTTTAATCCTTGTCAACTCTCCAACCTGAAATGTATTATTTCATACAGCTCAGTTTCAGCAGTCCACTTTATACAGATTTATATTTCTGATAAAAATTTGAAAAGAAGACATGGCTCACCTAAAAGACACACCATTAATTTGATTGCTAACATCTAGACTTATAACATTAGAATCTAGTTGAGAAAGAGCATTGGGTTCATCTTTTCTATTTTCCAGAAGAGGCAATTGGGAGGAGACAGTTAGAATCCCAGTAGTTAATGAATTCCAGTTAGGTAGCATTTTTAAAATATATATTTTAGAAAAGTAAAGAAAAGAGGAAATGGGTTCTTGGTGTAAAAAGGCCAAATCTCCAGATTTCTCTCTTTGTAGCCCACGGGGGAACCTATGCTGAGAGATGCCAATGAATAAGGAGACAGCAAAGAGAGATCTTGACAAAAAAGAGAAGATGGCTTCAAGAAAGCTGAGACCAACCTGTAACATGGGCTGTGAGCGGTGAGGATAGTTCCTCCACAGTTTCAAACAGTTTCTTGTAACCACCAGCTGGATGTTCAACTCTGAAATGGTGGAATAATGAGGAAGAAGTTCATGTGGAATCTCAGGGAGCCCGTGGAGACAGAGGCAGAGCTCCACGAGAAAAGATGCCCTCTGCTCAATGCTGGTGTGTACTGCCAGTCTAGCCAGAGCTGGGAGCACAGTGTTTTGGGAGGAGATGCAGTGTTGGTGGTAGAAACTGGGGAAGGGTGGCCGAAAAGTATCACGTTGGCAAAGGGGCCCAGGTTGGTTTTTCTCCTTTGATGACAAGGAAAATGATCTCCCTTTTAATTTACAGTGACTTTCCTTCCACAGTTTTCCCATATTTCTGAGGACAAGTCACCAAATCCCGTTATCATTGTCACCTCTCTTCCTGACCAAGTCCTTCCCACAAAATTATCCTACCGTGTCAGTACCCACAGCTTACTGCATCATTCACTCTTGACTCCCAGACAGTCTCATTCCTCTTCCTCTTATGAACTGGGAGGCCACAGGTTTTGGGGTCAATACCTCATCCTTTGCTATTCATGCATATTATACCATCATCTCTTCCCACTGTCTTATTTCGTCACCAATCTCCAAGAGCTTCACTACATTTTAAAAGTAGTCAGACAAGAATATTTAGGTCATATATATATTTTAATGTTCTTCCTTCTCACTTTTGCTCATTATGTAACTTCTTAGAGTGAGAGCTCTGACAAGACTGCCTAATTTAGGCAGTTATCTTTTATTAAGCATTTACTATGTGCCACATACCATCAGAGGAATTTATATGTTCTTTATTTATTTAAATATCACAGCACCAAAATGAGGTAAGTATTACTTATCCTATATATGGAAAATCCTAGACTTTAAAAAGTAATTTGCCTAGATGACACAGTTAGGAAATGACTGGACAAGAAGTGGAACCCAGCTCTGCCTCATTGAATCTTCATGCTCACTACTGCTTCCAAGGCCCATTCCAAGCCATACAATCCCACTGTAACTTAGACCTGACTTCTAGATATTTGCTTCAATATGTATATAGGAAGAAACAAACTCTTCCACCAAGACCCAAGGCTTTCGCTAAATGGATCATCAGTTGTCTTCAGTTCTTGAAATAGCTCATTTACCATCAGCGCACTAAGGCATTAATAAAAAAATCTCCCAGAGATACTTACTGGATAGACATTTTCTCTCTGTAGAGGATTGAGAGTTCTGGCACCAACTGTGGAGTGAGGAAGGAAGTCCTCAGCCAGAGGCCTTTATATGCCTTCTAAATCCCCCTGAAAGGAGCGATGGCTTTGGGAACCTGTTCCCACCCCCTCAGCTGAGAGAGGGAAAACAGAAGTGGCTTTCAGCACTCAGATACTCCTGATACTTGAGCATTAATTTGGGCTGGCTGCTCGCTTAATTGTTTTTTGGCCTTCTTCCAGAGACCTCAATCCTTCCCAAAGAGAACAAGAAGTGGATTAGAAAGAAAGGAATTGTGTGGGAGTGGCTAGTATCAGGCCTGAGCTGATCCATGTTCCCCACGGGAACCTGGTATCCTTCTCTGGTGCCTATCTCCCTCTTCTTCTATGCCCTCATCTTTACCCTCATTCACTATTCTTTCACTTACTTATTTTTGAAAATATCTGTTACTCATTGTCTGTGGAGCAGGCATGGATAAGCTATCTATGTCTTCACAGATCTTGTATCTCTGCAAGAATGATAAGAAACTGCCAAGCTATTCTATAAAATTTTATCAGTGCTATGATTGGAGAAGTATGGAGTGTTATAGAAGCACACTGCAGTCCCTCTCACCCTCTCTGGTCACCTTTTAGACCCCTTTCAGGGCCCATTTCTGACCAGGCTGAGGAATTCAGCTGTGTTCTTTTGATGTGCTGCAGATGAATCACTTTTGATACCCTTGCTTGTCATTAAAGCTTGCCTGAACTCCACGTTACCTTCCTATTCCTTGGTACATGTGCTGCACTCAGAAAGTAAATAGCAATATTCCATTCATATTTCCACACTCTTTTTATTAAGCCTCAATAGTTTGTCAGCACAAACATGGTACTATCCAAAGGGATCCCCAGGAACATACAAGATATATTCTATACCAGCTGGTAACTTTAATATTTTTAAGAAACTCATTAACTTATTAACCTGATAAACTCCTTAAACTATTTAACTCATTTAAATATTAATAAGTGGTTAAGCTACTTATCCTCAAGATCTTCAACAAACCTATAAAGCAGTATATCTGAGCACTCTCCAAGACAGATGACAAAACCTTACTTTCCCAGCATGTTTTGCACTGAAGATTCAGGCATGTGACCTGGACTCCATCAATCAGAGGCAAAGGCAGAAGTCTCAGTGGTACAGTGCCCAAGATCAGGGGTATCTCTAGTCATCCAAGGCATTGTGGTGTAGAACCATTCTACAGTGGGGCCTGGAACATTATCACTGGCCTAGTAGTCTCCAAGTCTCATTTTTTAGCTATCCCGGAGATGCTATTAGGTATCTAGTATTTAAAATTTGTGTGTGCAGCTTTGATTAACTAGAGGTAGTTTTACTATTTATAACTAAGAACTCTGTATCTAGAAAATGATGGTAATACAGGATACTATAGTATCACATAGAATGAACATCTGTATTGATGTATGGAGGATTTTTGAGAACGTATCTCAGATGAGATAGGAAGAATATATAAACATTAGCCAGTCAAAGCGCAGGGAGAAGAGAGTTTAGGAACAGCCTGGAGGAATTTACAAAAGTCTGGAAGTGAGCAAAATCTGGGAAAATGGCAAGAGATGAAGTTAGACTAGAGATAATCATAGGCCAGATTTTGTGGAGCCCTGTGAACTATGAAAAGAAATTGATACCTATATCATGAGAACAGAGGGAATCACTGAAATATTTTACCCAAGAGAGTGATATGACCTAATCTGTTTTTTATTAAGACCACTCTGATTACATTGTGGACAATATGCTGGAATGGGAGACTTGGGCAATATAAACTAGAAAGTGACCAAATAAGTGAAGGTAGTTGATGAAGGGGAGTGGGTTGTGGCGGGGGGTGGTGGTGGTGGGAGGATATGAACGGTCAGATTCAAGAACTATTTCAGAGAAAGACTGATAAAACTCTGCTTGGTGAATGTATGGAGAAATAAAAGGCAGAACAAGGTTTGCCAGAAGGTTTCTGACTTGAAATACGGCACAGTTCAACGAGATAATGCATACTCTGTGTGATATTTTAGTAATGCAGACAGAGAAAAGCCTGATTTTAATATATTCATTAAAAGAAAGACATTACTGGGAGTTGTGATAGTTTGAAAGCTTTATAGGGAAGTGAAATGAGTTGGAATCTGAACGACAGCCTAGGTATGGAGAAGGCAGAGAAGATGGAGCGGTCACTTCTGGTGAAGGGAGAGAGTGAAGGCATTAGGAGAGGCACATGTCAGAGGGATTTTCTGCCTCCTACACCACTCCTGCTGGATTCCATTTTCTCAGAAGGAATCTCATTTCCCTGAGTAGAGCCATGTGCCATATTGTGATACCTGTACACTGGCAGTCCACTGAAGAGAATCTCAGGAATACTAGGAACCAGATGCTCTTCTTCATGTTCACTTCTCATTCAGTTCAGTTCAGTTCAGTCGCTCAGTCGTGTCCGACTCTTTGCGACCCCATGAATCACAGCACGACAGGCCTCCCTGTCCATCACCAACTCCCAGAGTTCACTCAGACTCGTGTCCATCGAGTCAGTGATGCCATCCAGCCATCTCATCCTCTGTCGTCCCTTTCTCCTCCTGGCCCCAATCCCTCCCAGCATCAAAGTCTTTTCCAATGAGTCAGCTCTTTGCATGAGGTGGCCAAGATACTGGAGTTTCAGCTTTAGCATCATTCCTTCCAAAGAACACCCAGGATTGATCTCCTTTAGAATGAACTGATTGGATCTCCTTGCAGTCCAAGGGACTCTCAAGAGTCTTCTCCAACACCACAGTTCAAAAGCATCAATTCTTCAGTGATAAGATCTTATAGCACTTCTCATTACAAGGAGCCAAAAAAGAAGGCTTTGTAGCAGCCAGGTGCCAGAAAACTACACTACACTGTACTACTACACATTGGCTGAGTGACGGGGCATTAACAAACTATATTTTATATTGAATATCACTTCCAGGGAAAACCAGTCTTACTGGTGACCACAACTGCACCAAACACCTTTCTTAGGTATTCCTGTGCTGCTTTGGGTATTCTGTAGGTGTAGTCATGTTATTTCAAAACAAGAACTGATTCTAGTGATTTCTGTATTTTGCTTTTCATCTTTGGTAGCCTTTATTTTTCAGCCTGTTTTAATATGAAAAGCCAGCTTGCTGCTTGAGGGCTAATTGTTTGAAAAATACAAATAATGGCAATTCTGGGAAGGCTTACAGACTCACGGATTGTATGAAATGTCAAGTTACCATGTGTGATTAAAGTCACAATGAAAACTAATTACTATGTACTGAACCTCACTGGGTTCTAAGTTCTTCAGGTATAAAGCAAGAAAAATAAGTATAAGTATTTTTTTTTAGCTAAGTACTCTCTATAAATATTAAGCAATACCAAAACTGATTTTCAGGGAGTTTGATTTCATGTCTAATTATTCAGCTAATACTTTCTACCTCAGGTAACTTATTTCCTCTGTCCCGTCTCTGTGAAGTTAGAGAACAGCTGGGTTATATCCTTTCTGAAGCCTCAAATGTAGACCTCTCTTCCAGGTCTGAAAGCATTAGTAGCTCAGTTGTAGCTGACTCTTTGCAACTCCATAGACTGTAGCCCACCAGGCTCCTCTGTCCATGGAATTCTCCAGACAAGAATACTGGAGACGGTTGCCATTCCCTTCTCCAGGGGATCTTCCGGGAAGAGGCTTTATGTTTGAGCCACCAGAGAAGCCCCCTTCTAGGTCTAACTGTATTCTTCTGTCATTTCAGTGTGATACACTGGACCTCCAATGGAGTGTTACTTTTTCTTTCATCCTCTCCTCTTATTCTCTCCCTAATTTTTTTTGTTGTTATTTGGTAAAATCTAATCATTATGTTTGATTTCTGTGTTTCCAAAGAAACTGTTTCATTGTGATAAATTTTGGTGGTGGTGTCATTCAATCACTAAGTTGTGTCCTACTCTTTGTGACCCCATGGACTGCAGCACACCAGCCTTCTCTGTCCTCCCCTTTCTCCCGAAGTTTGCTCAAATTTGTGTCCATTGAGTAAGTGCTGCTATTTAACCATTTCATTCTCTGCTGCCCCCTACTTCTTTTATCTTCAATCATTTTCAGCATCAGGGTCTTTTCCAATGAGTCAACTTTTCAGGTGGCCAAATAATTGAAACTTCAATATCAGTCCTTCCAAAGAATATTCAGGGTTGATTTCCTTTAAGATTGACTGGTTTGATCTCTTTGTAGTCCTAGGAGTGAAGGACAGGGAAGTCTGGTGTGTTGCAGTGCATGGGGTTGCAGAGTTGGACATGATTTAGTGACTAAACAGCAAAATTGGATTTCTAGGTTTTTACTTGAGCATTTAAATGAATATTATATTCTTCCTTAAGACTAAAAGAGGAATAGTTGAGTAGGAATGGATATATCAAGAGTTCACAGCGAAATCTGAGATGCTATAAGATCTTCAGCTTCTCCATAGGGGTTAGTTGTTTATCCTTCCCTCCTGTAGCACCTCCTTACCCTGAAGGAACCTGCTCAGTAGAAACAGAATTTCAACCAAAGCAGTCATATTCCAAGGTCTATGTTCTTAGAAATACTATTTTTATCCACAAATGGAAGTTCTGGTAAATGTTATTTTCTTGATTTCATTATATGCCCAATGATATTTTAGTGCTCCATGTAGACAAATGGTCCTGGAAGCTTCTCAGCTAACTTGCCTTCAACCATTCCCTAACCATACTGTCAGAGTCATTCCTCTTAAAGGAAAATCAGATCATGTCCCTTCTATACTTAGGACCTTTCAAGAGGTCTGCATTACCACTGGATAAAGTCCAAGTACTTTAGCACAGCAATAAGATCCCACACACCTGCCCNGCCAAAAAAGAAGGCTTTGTAGCAGCCAGGTGCCAGAAAACTACACTACACTGTACTACTACACATTGGCTGAGTGACGGGGCATTAACAAACTATATTTTATATTGAATATCACTTCCAGGGAAAACCAGTCTTACTGGTGACCACAACTGCACCAAACACCTTTCTTAGGTATTCCTGTGCTGCTTTGGGTATTCTGTAGGTGTAGTCATGTTATTTCAAAACAAGAACTGATTCTAGTGATTTCTGTATTTTGCTTTTCATCTTTGGTAGCCTTTATTTTTCAGCCTGTTTTAATATGAAAAGCCAGCTTGCTGCTTGAGGGCTAATTGTTTGAAAAATACAAATAATGGCAATTCTGGGAAGGCTTACAGACTCACGGATTGTATGAAATGTCAAGTTACCATGTGTGATTAAAGTCACAATGAAAACTAATTACTATGTACTGAACCTCACTGGGTTCTAAGTTCTTCAGGTATAAAGCAAGAAAAATAAGTATAAGTATTTTTTTTTAGCTAAGTACTCTCTATAAATATTAAGCAATACCAAAACTGATTTTCAGGGAGTTTGATTTCATGTCTAATTATTCAGCTAATACTTTCTACCTCAGGTAACTTATTTCCTCTGTCCCGTCTCTGTGAAGTTAGAGAACAGCTGGGTTATATCCTTTCTGAAGCCTCAAATGTAGACCTCTCTTCCAGGTCTGAAAGCATTAGTAGCTCAGTTGTAGCTGACTCTTTGCAACTCCATAGACTGTAGCCCACCAGGCTCCTCTGTCCATGGAATTCTCCAGACAAGAATACTGGAGACGGTTGCCATTCCCTTCTCCAGGGGATCTTCCGGGAAGAGGCTTTATGTTTGAGCCACCAGAGAAGCCCCCTTCTAGGTCTAACTGTATTCTTCTGTCATTTCAGTGTGATACACTGGACCTCCAATGGAGTGTTACTTTTTCTTTCATCCTCTCCTCTTATTCTCTCCCTAATTTTTTTTGTTGTTATTTGGTAAAATCTAATCATTATGTTTGATTTCTGTGTTTCCAAAGAAACTGTTTCATTGTGATAAATTTTGGTGGTGGTGTCATTCAATCACTAAGTTGTGTCCTACTCTTTGTGACCCCATGGACTGCAGCACACCAGCCTTCTCTGTCCTCCCCTTTCTCCCGAAGTTTGCTCAAATTTGTGTCCATTGAGTAAGTGCTGCTATTTAACCATTTCATTCTCTGCTGCCCCCTACTTCTTTTATCTTCAATCATTTTCAGCATCAGGGTCTTTTCCAATGAGTCAACTTTTCAGGTGGCCAAATAATTGAAACTTCAATATCAGTCCTTCCAAAGAATATTCAGGGTTGATTTCCTTTAAGATTGACTGGTTTGATCTCTTTGTAGTCCTAGGAGTGAAGGACAGGGAAGTCTGGTGTGTTGCAGTGCATGGGGTTGCAGAGTTGGACATGATTTAGTGACTAAACAGCAAAATTGGATTTCTAGGTTTTTACTTGAGCATTTAAATGAATATTATATTCTTCCTTAAGACTAAAAGAGGAATAGTTGAGTAGGAATGGATATATCAAGAGTTCACAGCGAAATCTGAGATGCTATAAGATCTTCAGCTTCTCCATAGGGGTTAGTTGTTTATCCTTCCCTCCTGTAGCACCTCCTTACCCTGAAGGAACCTGCTCAGTAGAAACAGAATTTCAACCAAAGCAGTCATATTCCAAGGTCTATGTTCTTAGAAATACTATTTTTATCCACAAATGGAAGTTCTGGTAAATGTTATTTTCTTGATTTCATTATATGCCCAATGATATTTTAGTGCTCCATGTAGACAAATGGTCCTGGAAGCTTCTCAGCTAACTTGCCTTCAACCATTCCCTAACCATACTGTCAGAGTCATTCCTCTTAAAGGAAAATCAGATCATGTCCCTTCTATACTTAGGACCTTTCAAGAGGTCTGCATTACCACTGGATAAAGTCCAAGTACTTTAGCACAGCAATAAGATCCCACACACCTGCCCCTGCCTACTTCTCTGTCAACATCTGCCACTCTCCCCTTTCATCTGTGTTCTAGCAGTCACAAGCTGTTTACTGCTTCTTGTCAACTGCATACTGTTTTGTGCTTCGCTTTCTTCACACAGGCTAACTCCTTTACTTGGAGCTCCCTTCCTTCTTTTGTCTGATAAATTCCCAGTTTCCACCACAACCCTGATAGAGCATTGCTTTCTTGTGATTCCTCAGACAGGATATTATCTTTTGTACTTTTTTGGAAATTCATGTATAAGTTTAAAATTTTTGTATATATCACATCATCCTGTTCATTTGTTAGCATGTCTGTCTTCTACTTTTGATTGTATGCATCTTGCTTATTGTGTGCTCAGTCACTTCAGTTGCATCCAACTCTGTGACCCCATGGACTAAAGCTTGCCAGACTCCTCTATGGGATTCTCCAGGCAAGAATACTGGAGTGGGTTGCCATGCCCTCCTTCAGAGGATCTTCTTGAGCTAGGGATTGAACCGGCATCTCCTACATCACAGGCCAATTCTTTACCCACTGAGCCACCTGGGAAGCCCTTGCTTATTGTAGAGAGAGAATTAACTCACCCTAGTACAATGACATTTGGCTAAGTCATTCGACATCTGTCAAGATGGAAACTGGCAGCCACCCATCTGTTCCCCCAGAGTGAGAACCAATAGACAGTCAAAAGTTCTGCACTTACTTCTGCTGTTCCCCTTCCCCCCCCGCGCCCCC
>SJYA01000466.1:1200683-1245768 GCA_006410615.1 Neotragus moschatus
CCCCCCCCCCCCCCCCGCCCAATAAATCACATATAAGGCAACCCACCCTGCCCCTCTCCTCTTTCCTACCACCACCAGAACTTAGTCTGCTCTGGAACCATTTAAAAAGATAGTAGGGAAAGAAGGCTATGTATAGATATTCTTATGATCATGCACACTCTGCCTCTCTCTTTCCTGTGGGGATGTTAAGAGTGCCTACTTGCTGGTGAATCCTTGCTCATGGAATCCCCCTTGGTTTGTACATGCCTGTTTCAGTAATAATTTGAATAGTTTGTGATCTCTGGTTTGAGTGTGGTGTATTTTGATATCTGATATCTTGAAAATGTAGAGCCCAGCAGTGGCCTACAGTAACATTTATGCACTGTTATGCTCAGTGCATCAGTATAAGAAGGAAATAAAGCTTGTCTGCTCAATCAAATTAATAGAGGCCACTAGAAGAATTGCCTTAATGAAATGAACACAAGAATCATTTAAAAACTGAATTTATAAATGAGTTCTTAAGGATTTAGGGGTTTTTTTTTTAAAGAATTTAAAATATTTTACTTTTTCTTAAAATCTTGATTATACTCATTTTAATTAATCAGCTCTTGATTCACAGAAGAAAAGGCACAATAAAAGAAAGTTCTGGGCCAGCCTCATTGGATTATGATGTCTCAGCTATTGAAGACCTCAGTATGCTTTTAAGTTCTCAGATTCTGCCAGTTGGTACAAATGTAAAAAAAAAAAAACGGGAGGGGGTTGGTTACTGAATCTTTTAGAACAGATTCCCCCCACCCTCTGGGCCAGAGAACTGGTTTATTAGACAAAAGAACCTTACATGTGGATTAGAAAAACTTATCCTCTTTACTTCAGGCACATGAACATCAGAAAAAGAGCTATTCTAATAGCATTAGGAATTCTGGTTGCACTGATTCAGTTTATGGAATTACTGGATTGCTTTTGAGTCATTCTCAGACAATGGAAGAATAGGTTTCTTAACAAGAGGAAATTGTTAGTATATTTAACCTTATGTTCACTCTTAATTGTATTCCTTATCAGAATGTTATATCTGTTTTTTGTTTGTTTACCCACTTAGTACAGGACTTCCCTAGTGGCTCAGATGGTAAAGCGTCTGTCTACAATTCAGAAGACCCGGGTTCGAGCCCTGGGTTGGGAAGATCCCCTGGAGAAGGAAATGGCAATCCACTCCAGTACTATTGCCTGGAAAAATCCCATGGACAGAGGAGCCTGGTAGGCTACAGAGGTCGCAAAGATTTGGACATGACTGAGCGACTTCACTTCACTTCACTTACCCATTTAGTGTCTTGAGGACTGTGCCCTTATTTATTTGTTACTGTGTTATAAACATCAGCATTAATAAGTAATTGTTAAACATTATATGCTATTGTAAATGGTACTGTTTTATTAATAAGAATTTATTCTCCTTGTTGATGCTAGTGTATACAGATAAATTTGATTTTTGCATATTGATCTTGTATCCTGAAATTCTTCTAAACTCATTAAGAGTCCTAGTAGTTTTTTAAAATTAAATGTTTTCAACATAAAGATCATGTTGCTGTGAACAAAGACTGTCTTACTTCTTCCTTTCCAATCTAGATTCATTTTACTTCTTTTATTTTCTTGCTTATCACACTGCTAGAACTTCAGAACAACGCTGAACAGAAATAGTGAGAAATGACAGCCTCATCTTGTCCTTATCTTAAGGAGAAAGTATTGAATCTTTCCGGAGAAGGCAATGGCAACCCACTCCAGTACTCTTGCGTGGAAAATCCCATGGTGGGAGAAGACTGGTAGGCTGCAGTCCATGGGGCCGCTAAGAGTCGAACACGACTGAACAACTTCACTTTCATTTTTCAGTTTCATGCACTGGAGAAGGAAATGGCAACCTACTCCAGTGTTCTTGCCTGGAGAATCCCAGGAACGGGGAACCTGGTGGGCTGCTGTCTATGGGGTCGCACAGAGTCAGACACGACTGAAGCGACTTGGCAGCAGCATTGAGTCTTTCACTACAAAGTATGGCATTAGCTGTAGGCTCTTTCAAACATCCTTCATCACGTTGAGAAAATTTCCCACTTGTTGAGGGCTTTAAATCAGGAATGGAGGTTAGATTATGTCAAATGTTTTTTCTGTATGTTAAGATGATCATATAAAAATTATTAGCTTGTTAATATGGTGAATTACATTGACTATAATAGACTATTAAACCAATTTTGCATTTTGGGGGTAAACCAGAAAAATATACTATCATTTTACTAACTTTTAGATCCTATTTGCTAAAATTTTGAGAGTTCTGCACTCTTCATGGGGGAATTGGTGTATAGTGTTTTATTTCTTTTTCTGGTATTGATATCAAGGTAATGATGGAGTCAGAGAATAAACTGGAAATTTCTATCAGCTCTTAAGTTTATTGGAAAATTCTGTACAGATTTACTGTTATTTCTTCCTTAAATGTTTGGTAGATTTCACCAGTGAAGTAATTTGAGCCAGAGCTTTGTTTTTTGAAAGGGCTTTAACTATAAAATTCTTTTTCTTTAATAGGATCAAAGATATATGACTCTAGGTTATTTATCTGAGACATTTATTTCATGATATCTATTTGTGTCTTTTAAGAATTTGTCTATTTCACCTAAGTTAGTGAATTCAGTGGCATACAGTTGCTCATAATAATTCCACTTTATCTCTGTAGAATCTATAGTTATATTGCACTTCCTATTTCTAGTGTTGTGCAATTGCACCTTTTTTTCCTTTTTTTAACTGATAAGTCTGGTTAAGGGTTTATCAGATTTATTCGTCTTCTCAAAGAACCATCTTTTCTATCTTCAACCTATTTGTGTCTATATCTACTTGCTTTAGGCTGACAGTCACATTGGCTCAAATATATATTAAAAAAAAATCTACATTTTCTTACTTTCTTCCCCCTCATTTTATACTTTTGATGTCCTCTACTACATCTTCATGTTTATCCTTTTGCTGTTCATTTGGTTATCATTTTCACAGAATTAAAAACTTTAAAAAAATCTGTACATTAGCTTACTTAAGTGCTTTACTTTCCAATTGCGAGTTTTCTCTTTCCTATAGAGTCTTCGGAGAAGGCAACGGCAACCCACTCCAGTATTCTTGCCTGGAAAATCCCATGGACGGAGGGGCCTGGTGGGCTGCAGTCCATGGGGTCGCACAGAGTCAGACACGACTGAAGCGACTTAGCAGCAGCATAGAGTCTTACTTCTTTTCTATTTAAATAAGGCTTTTCAATATTTCCTTTAGGATAGATTTAGTATTGTCACCATCTTTTAGCTTTTGATTGTCTGAGAAATTCTTTCTCCTGTTCTAAATGATAATCTCCCTGGGTAGAGTATACTAGGTTGAAGAGTTTTCCTTTTTGGGACTTTGAACATATCTTTCCACTCCCTTCTGTGGATGCCAGACATTTAAAATTTTACTTCATTGGTTGTTAAGTTTATTTGTATTCTTTTAAATATTATTGAACTTTATTCTGTGACTCACTGTTTTTGGAAACAGTTTGGCCTTTGTTTTTAAGAATTTTTAGGTTGGATTGAAGCAGTGCTAAGACCAATTTTCCTTAATACTGTATTATACAATATTATGGTCCAATATTGAGTCAAGAGTCTTCTGAGGATTCTACAAAATTCTTCATGAATCACGAGGCTTTCTAGTCTTGTGTGGTGGAACAGGTACTATATACTCAATTCTGTGTGGATGACTAGCACTGTGAGCTCTAAACCATTCAGGTGATTCTCTTGGCCTTGGGTAATTTCTTAATATAGTAGTGCTAATAAGTATTTCAGCTGAATACTCAAGGGGAACACTGTAGAGCTTCAGAGTTTTTGTAGATTTCTCCTTTTATGACTCTTTCCTGTGAACTCTAGACCTCTTGTTTCCCATAAATCTCAACTCCATCTCCTCAATTTGAAATTTTCTGGGCTGTATGGGCATTACAGCCTAGAATCCTTTCATAGCATTAAGCTGGTAGAGCTAGGTGCCTCGTCTTGTCTAGTGAGTGGTCTTTGTTTTTTTTAAATTATAGCTTCCAGTATCTTGAATAGCATTGTTTTTAAAACAAATTATTTCATTAGTCTGGTTCTTAGTACTTAATTTTTGGTTGGGAAATTTCACTGATTGGTAAGCATATATTTTTGTCAAATAAATTTCAGAGAATTGCCTGAGCTAATGAGCTTCCTTGGTGGCTCAGATGGTAAAGTGTCTGCCTGCAATGCGGGAGACCAGGGTTTGATCCCTGGGTTGGGAAGATCTCCTGGAGAAGGCAGTGGCAACGCACTCCAGTATTGTTGCCTGGAGAATCCCACAGACGGAGGAGCACGGTAGGCTACAGTCCATGGGGGTCACAAAGAGTCGGACATGACTGAGCGACTTCACTTCATATAGAACAGTGTGAGGAGCTTCTGTTATACACTTTTAGAAGTGGGAAAATGAGATTAAGGAGCTTCATGACTGAAGGCATTAGGTATTATACAGTGGTACTGGAAGTAAGACAATACAAGAGACAAGACATTTAAGAAAGACTTTTCTATTAAGACTTGTAAGATACAAATGTGTCAAACACTATGTATAAATGACAGTGAATAAAATCAAGTCTCTTTTTTTCATTAAACTTCATCCCAGTGTGCATGAAATCAAGTTTTGAGTACCTATTATTTTTGTATTCAATAATTGAGATGCTTTATTTAATTAAGGTAGATGATGTAATACAAAAATACACAACATGTGGTATGTTACCTCATAGCCTTATAGTTTGTTATAGCACTTGTTACATTATAATTGACAATTTCTTCATCTCTTTCTCTAACCAGCCTGTGAACTTCTCTATATCAAGACTAGGGTTTCTAATTTAGTCTTTTAACTCCATTGTCTAGCACAATGCAGTGGACACAGCAGGTATTAGTGAGTGAATACACGAGTGGATGAATGGAAGAATGAATGGTGCAACTTTTCTGTACCACAGTTGATTGTCAAGGGAGTTGTTTTGAATAAATAGGCCTTCTGCCCACTGTCCTATCACCCATCAGTCAAAATGGCTAACACATTTATTCCCAAGCACAACTGAAGTTGGTGTATAATCATAGGTAAAGTGTTCAGTACATGTTTTCTAAAGTTTTAATACTAAACGTCTATGACAACTTCAAGCTTTTTGCCTTTAAATTTAAATGAGCAGCAGTTGCTGCTGCTGCTAAGTTGCTTCAGTCGTGTCTGACTCTGTGCGAACCCCTAGACGGCAGCCCACCGGGCTCTTCCATCCCTGGGATTCTCCAGGCAAGAATACTGAAGTGGGTTGCCATTTCCTTCTCCAATGCATGAAAGTGAAAAGTCAAAGTGAAGTTGCTTAGTCGTGTCCAACTCTTAGCGATCCCATGGACTGCAGCCCACCAGGCTCCTCCGTCCATGGGATTTTCTGGGCAAGAGTACTGGAGTGGGGTGCCATTGCCTTCTCCAAAATGAGCAGCAGTAATTCTTAAATTCAAAGAAGTGAGAAGCTAATTATGTATCTACTTGAGTGTTACTCAGTACTTACTTCACAATATGACAAAGGCAGTTCTGTGATCTTTTATGTAAGAGAGAAAAAAATGAGGCAACAGAGAACTGTGGCCCATGTCCATGGCNATGAGCAGCAGTAATTCTTAAATTCAAAGAAGTGAGAAGCTAATTATGTATCTACTTGAGTGTTACTCAGTACTTACTTCACAATATGACAAAGGCAGTTCTGTGATCTTTTATGTAAGAGAGAAAAAAATGAGGCAACAGAGAACTGTGGCCCATGTCCATGGCAGCAGGATCTTTTTGTCTCTAGGATCTAGAACAATGCCTAGAAATGAAGAGATGAACACTACCTCATCCTTCTCAAGGCTAATTCACCATCAGCAAAATGATTCAGTGCATAGTTGAAAAAAAAAGTGACCTCATTTTTGATAATATCAATTTGTGATGAGGATGCTATTATTATAGTTTATGAAGAGAATTCTAATTTATCAAAGGATTTCTTCTAAAGTTGCCTCTTCGAAAAAGCAGATATTTTCTAATCAAATGAGTGAACAGATTGCTTTTTAGCATATCTGTGGAATACAAGGCTTCAGCTTAAGCCAAGCTATTGAAGCCATGATTCAATATCCTGAATTCCAATCAGATTTTTAAAATAAGATGTCAGATTGAAAACCTCGGTCATTCTTTTCTTTACAAATATAAATTTATTGATTTAAATTGGAGGCTAATTACTTTACAATATTGTATTGGTTTTGCCATACATCAACATGAATCCACCACGGTTGTACATGTGTTCCCCATCCTGAACCCCCCTCCCATCTGCCTCTCTGTACCATCCCTCTGGGTCATCCCAGGGCACCACCCCCGAGCATCCTGTATNGCTGCTTTTAATATTTGTTCTTTGTGTTTGATCTTTGTTAACTTGATTAATATGTGTCTTGGGGTGTTCCACCTTGGGTTTATTCTGTTGGGACTCTCTGAGTTTCTTGGACTTGGGTGATTATTTCCTTCCCCATTTTAGGGAAGTTTTCACGTATTATCTCCTCAAGTATTTTCTTATGGTCTTCCTTTTTGTTTTCTTCTTCTGGGACGTCTATGATTCGAATGTTGGGGCATTTAACATTGTCCCAGAGGTCTCTGAGGTTGTCCTCATTTCTTTCTTCTTTTTTCCTNACTCTCTGAGTTTCTTGGACTTGGGTGATTATTTCCTTCCCCATTTTAGGGAAGTTTTCACGTATTATCTCCTCAAGTATTTTCTTATGGTCTTCCTTTTTGTTTTCTTCTTCTGGGACGTCTATGATTCGAATGTTGGGGCATTTAACATTGTCCCAGAGGTCTCTGAGGTTGTCCTCATTTCTTTCTTCTTTTTTCCTGTTTCATTTATTTCTACCATTCTATCTTCTACCTCACTTATCCTATCTTCTGCCTCAGTTATTCTACTATTGGTTCCCTCCAGAATGTTTTTGATGTCATTTATTGCATTATTCATTATATATTGACTTTTTTATTTCTTCTAGGTCCTTGTTAAACCTTTCTTGCATCTTCTTGATCCTTGTCTCCAGGCTATTTATCTGTAATTCTATTTTGTTTTCAAGATTTTGGATCATTTTCACTATCATTATTTGGAATTCTTTATCAGGTAGATTTCCTATGTCTTCCTCTTTTGTTTGGTTTGGTGGGCATTTATCCTGTTCCTTTACCTGCTGGGTATTTCTCCACCTTTTCATTTTGTTTATGTTGCTGCATTTGGGTGGCCTTTCTGTATTCTAGCAGTTGTAGTTCCTCTTTATTGTGGATGTTCCTTGCTGTGGGTGGGGTTGGACGGGTGGCTTGTCAAGGTTTCCTGGTTAGGGAAGCTTGTGCCAGTGTTCTGGGGGGTGGAGCTGGATTTCTTCTCTCTGGAGTGCAATGAAGTGTCCAATAATGAGTTCTGAGATGTCAGTGGGTTTGGTGTGACTTTTGGCAGTCTGTATATTGAAGCTCAGGGCTATGTTCCTGTGTTGCTGGAGAATTTGTGTGGTATGTCTCTCTCTGGAACTTGTTGGCCCTTGGGTGGTGCTCGGTTTCAGTGCAGGTATGGAGGTTTTTGATGAGCTCCTATTGATTAATGTTCCCTGGAGTCAGGAGTACTCTGGTGTTCTCAGGTTTTGGACTTAAGCCTCCTGCCTCTGTTTTCAGTCTTATTCTTACAGTAGCCTCAAGACTTCTCCATCCATACAGCACTGATAATAAAACATCTAGGTTAATGGTGAAAAGATTCTCCACAGTAAGGGACATCCAGTTCAGTTCAGTTCAGTTCAGTCTCTCAGTCATGTCGGACTCTTTGCGACCCCATGAATCGCAGCACACCAGGCCTCCCTGTCCATCACCAACTCCCAGAGTTCACTCAGAGTCACATCCATCGAGTCAGTGATGCCATCCTCTGTCGTCCCCTTCTCCTCCTGCCCCCAATCCCTCCCTGCATCAGAGTCTTTTCCAATGAGTCAACTCTTCACATGAGGTGGGACACCCAGAGAGGTTCACAAAGCTACATAGAGAAGAGAAGAGGGAGGAGGGAGATAGAAGTGACCAGGAGGAGAAAAGGGGGAATCAAAAGGGGAGAGAGCAAGCTAGCCAGTAATCACTTCCCTATATGCTCTCCACAGTCTGGATCCCTCAGAGATATTCACGGAGTTACACAGAGAAGAGAAGAGGGAGGAAGGAGACAGAGGTGGCCAGGAGGATAAAAGGGGGAACCAAAAGGAGAGAGACTGATCTAGCCAGTAATCAGTTCCCTAAGTGTTCTCCAGAGCCTGGAGCACACAAAGAGATTCACAGAGTTGGGTAGAGAAGAGAAGGGAGACAGAAGAGATAAAGGCGACCTGGTGGAGAAAAAGGAAATTCCCGAGAGAGAGACAGCAATCCAGCCAGTAATCTTGCTTTCAAGTAAAAATGGGTACTGAAGATTTGGTTCTTAAAGGTACAAAATTGATAACAAATACTGAAAAACAAAGATTATAGAGTCTCAAAAATACAATATTGAAGAAAAAATGTCACAAAAATTATAGAACATATATATATATATATGAAGTTTGCTTTAAAAATAGGGTCTCTTTTTCTTTTGCAAAGTAAAAGTAGGTTATAAAAATGAAAATTAAAGGAGTAATAGGGAACTTAAAAATAAAAAATTTAAAAATTAAAAAAATGATAAATATAAAAGTATATCTAGGACTTTCTCTGTTGTTGTTGTGGACCGTGTGGGGTCAGTTCATTTTCAGATAGTTCCTTGATCTGGCTTACACTTCTCAAGATCTATCGGCCCCTTCCTATGTAGTCAGTGCTAACTGCAGGGTTTAGTCTATTGTACTTGTCACTTCCAAAGCGGTTCATTCCCTCTGTTTGTTTTAGCTGCTTCTCTTTGCTGGCCTCTTCACTGTCTAATTTCCACCCTGACACAAAGGGGTGGTGGTGGTCACTTTTTTAGGCTTACTTGTTCAGTCGTGCTGTGGGGAGGGAGGAACACTGCAAACATACGTCACTGGCATGTGTGGGGAGTGCTCGCAGTGTCTTGGCCAGACTGGGTTGGTCCCCACTCATGGTGTGTGTGCTTTCCCCGTCTACACTGTTCAGGCTCTAGGTTTCTCTGCCAGGAATGTTTGAGGTGGGCCTGGGTTGCATGCACTTCCCAGGTCTAAGCCACTCAGGTTCAGGTTCTTGGGTACTCCATAAAGGTGCAGACTTGGTTGGGCCTGCATTTTGTGCCCTTCCCAGGTCTGGGCAGCTCAGGTGACCAGGTGCTTGGTAAGCGTAGTCGCCCCCAAGTGGGGGCTGTGACTTATCATCTACCCCATCCCTGTCGCTCAGTTTTCTGGGTGTACAATCTGTGCACCTTCTCAGGTGTGCCGTATGTCTCTTCCAGTGGGTTAATCTCTGGCTGCGACCCTCTGGCGGATGTTAACAGTCCAGAATCCCAAGAAATCTTGGTTAGCAATGAAGCCTGCTTGCAGTTTGGTATAGGATGCCTCTCTGGGCCGCGATTGCCTCCTTCCGGCTCTGGCTGCCATGGCCTGCCTGTCTCTGGTGGGGGATGGGCTGGTCCGCAGCCGGCTAGCTCTGCTTAGTCCTCTGTTCTGTGAGTTGGCCTGGCGGTGTTTTAAGTTAAGGCTTTTCGTGGGATAGTTATCCCAAAATCTGGGTTGCTATCTCTAGTTAGTTCCCTCAGATTGCCCTTGGGGCATTCAGGCCTGGTCCTTACCCTTAGCAATGCAGCCTGCACGTCCCTGTCCAGTCCCCGCTTGCTAGAGGCAGATGTGAGTGTCTGGGCTGCTTCTCTGCTGGGAGTTGCCATTAGGCATGGAATCTGTGGGTTTTAATTATTTATTTTTCCTCCAGGTTATGTTGCCCTCTGAGGTTCCAAGGCTCACCACAGATGCTCCAGTAAGTGTTTCCTGGTGTTTGGAAATGTCTCTCTTTTTTAAGACTCCCTTCCTGGGATGGATCTCCATACCTACCTCTTTTGTCTCTCTTTTTATCTTTTATATTTTGTCCTACCTCCTTTCAAAGACAATGGGCACCTGATGTCTGCCAGCATTCAAAAGTTGTTTTGTGGAATTTGCTCAGCGTTCAAATGTTCTTTCGATGGATTTGTGGGGGAGAAAGTGGTCTCCCCGTCCTATTCCTCCACCATCTTAGGACCGCCCCTCCTGTCTGAAGCAGGGTCCCAGGACAATAGACACCGTCTTTGCTTTTTAATACATTGTCTAGGTTTGTCATAGTTTTCCTTCCAACGAGTAAGTGTCTTTTAATTTCATGGTTGTAGTTACTGTCTGCAGTGATTTTGGAGCCCAAGAAGATAAAATCTGTCACTCCTTCTACTTTTCCCCCTTCTATTTGCCTGAAGTGATGGGACTAGATGCCATGATCTTAGTTTTCTGAATGTTGAGTTTTAAGCCAGCTAGCATTCCATTAACAGTATGATAAGGTGAAGGCAGATTAACAAATGAAAAGCAAGAGAAGTTTATCAGCATGTGCATTGTGCATGTACTGAGAGCACCTAAAGATGAGCAACCCAAAATGTGTTCAGAATTTGGGTTTTTTATACCATCTTAGACAAGGTAAAGGGAGGCAAAGGTAGCCAGAAAATATATGGCAAGCAAGAGTTGTTTAATAAGGTTTGTTAACCATTTTTTTTTTTTTTATTTTTGGTGACTTCCCGATTGATGAGTTGAGTCCTCTTTCTGGTATAGGAAAAGAAAATATCTTTTCAAAAATTTCCTTTATCAATGTAAGTGAGTGTTAGTTACTCAGTCATGCCCAACTCCTTGTGACCCCATGGACTGTAGCCCGACAGGCTCCTCTGTTCATGAGATTTTCCAGGCAAGGATACTGGAGTGGGCTGCCATTTCCTTCTCCAGGTGATCTTTCCAACCCAGGGACTGAACCTGTGTCTCCTACACTGCAGGCAGATTCTTTTCCGACTGAGCTATAGGGAAGCCCTTATCAATGTAAGTTTCCTTTAAAAAGGATCCTGTGCCCTGGTTTAGAGCTTTCCCTCAGCATTTTGTTTCTACTGGCCTTTAGCTCAAAGAAACATACTTTGGCATGGTTATTCTGTACCATTCAAGATACAGTAGCAATGAAACCAAAACTCTTGCTCTCAAGGAGTATATTAAATTCTTGCTGTTAAATACCACATATTAACTGAAACAACAGTTAAGTTTCTGGAGGTTAGAAGTCTAACTTGGTTTCACAGAATCGCTTTTCTTCTGAAGCCTCTAGGAAAGAATGTTTGCTTGACATTTCCAGCTTTTAGAGGCCATCTATATTCACTGACTTGTGGCCTCTTCCTGTATCTTGAAGCCAGCAGCACAGCAACTTCTCTGTCTTCTGCTTCCATCATCACATCTCTCTCTGTCTCTGATCTTCCTATCTTCCTTTTATAAGGACTCTTGTGATTATATTGGGGTGACACAGATAATACAGGATGATCTCTCTATCCCAAGATTATTTCAGTCACATTTGCAAAGTACTTCTTTCTTTCCTTCTTCTTCTTTTTAAAACATATAAGGTGTTATAGTCACAGGTTTTGCCATTAGGATATAAACTTATCTGGGAACCTGTTATTCAACTTCACACAAGAAAATTACATTTCAGTAAAGTCCACCTTTATAGGATAAATTTCTTGAATACATGTCAGACAAAGATGGGAAAATAGGAGGACTTGAGCTTATCCCCTCTTTTGAATACACTAAAAGTAACATTAATAGTTGAAAAACCATTGACAAAAATGACTGGAACCTACCACAAAAGATATTCTATATCTAAAGACAAAGAAGTCACAAAGAGACAGTAGAAAGGGTACTTTTCATGATATAATCAAATCCCAAACTCACCAATTTGGTTACCCACAGATTGGAAAATAACTATATTGCAGAGTTTCTCCCACAGGAGTGGGAGTTCTGAGCTCCATGTTAGGCTCCCCAGCCTGGAGGTCTAGCACTGGAAGCAAGAGCCCTCAGAGCATTTGGTTTTGAAGGCTAGTAAGGTTTGAGTGCAAGAGCTCCACAGGACTAGGGGAAACAGAGAATCCTTGTGTACACTAGGAGGGTGCACACAAGGTTTCAGGTGCACTGGGACCCATGGCAAAGCAGTGACTCCGTAGGAGCCTGGGCCAGATTTAACTGTGGGTGTTAGAGTGTCTCCTGGAGAGGCAGGGGTTAGCTTTAGCTCACGGTTGGGGTGAATACTGGTGGCAGAATTCCCAGGGAATAATCACTGGCATGAGCACTCCTAGAGGTTGCCATTTTGACACTGAGAACTGGCCTGACTTAATAGCCTGCAGGTTTCAGTGCTAGGATGCCTCAGGTGGAAACACAGCCCCATCCATCAACAGAAAGGCTCCCTAAAGTCATCATGAGCCCACCATTGCTGCCTCTAAACACAACCTGTGACATGGCCCTGCCTTCCAGAGACAAAATGCAGCTGCACCCACCAGTGGGCAGGCACCAGAAGCAAGAAGAAGTACGATTTTTACAGTCTGTGGAACAGATAGCACAGATAGGAAGCTATAAAAAATGAGATGCCAGAGAAATATGTTCCAGATATAGGAACAAGATAAAACCCCAGAACAACTAAGTGATGTAGAGATAGGCAATCTGCCTGAAAAAGAATTCAGAGTAATGACAGTAAAGATGATCCAAGATCTTGGAAGAATGGAGGCAGACTGACAATATTATGAGAAATGTTTATCAAAGAGCTACAAGACTAAAAAAAAAAAAAGAGATAAACAATACAATAAATGAAAAGTACACTAGAAGGAAGCAAAAACAGAATAAATGAGGCAGAAGAATGAATAAGTGAGCTGGAAGACAGATTGGTGGAAATCACTGCAGTGGAACAAAATAAAGGGAAAAAATAGTATGAAGTTTTTATGATGTTCTCAGCAGTATCTCTAGTAACTCCCTGACTCAAATCCATAGCTCAGCAATCTTGACTTGCTCTTCTTACTCCATCCTCAAGAACACATCTGCTATTTTCCATCCCCAATGATTTGCCTCTTTTTACACTACCCTATGGAGAAGGCAATGGCAACCCACTCCAGTGTTCTTGCCTGGAGAATCTCAGGGATGGTGTGCTTCTATCTATGGGGTCGCACAGAGTCGGACACGACTGAAGCGACTTAGCAGCAGCAGCAGCAACACTACCCTAACTCTGTACCCACACCTGTGAACCCTCTGCCTGGAAAAACACCCATCCAAGGTATCACCTCATCTGAGAAATGGTGCCCCTTCCATTTACTCCAAAAAGATCCTTTGTCTCTACTATGGGCTCCAAAATCACTGCTGACAGTGACTGTAGCCATGAAATGAAGACACTGGTTCCTTGGAAGGAAAGCTATGGCAAACTGAGACAGTGTACTAAAAAGCAGAGACACCACTTTTCTGACAAAGGTCCATATAGTCAAAGCTGTGGTTTTTCCAGTAGTCACGTATGGATGTGAGAGTTGGACCATAAAGAAGGCTACTATGATGATAAAGTGTTACTCAATTGTGACTCTTTATGACCCCATGGAGTGTTCTTGTGACTCTTTATGACCCCATGGAGTGTAACTTGCCAGGTGTCTTTGTCCATGGAATTCTCCAGGCAAGAATACTGGAGTAGGTAGCCATTCCTTTCTCCAGGGGATCCTCCTGACCCAGGGATTGAACCGGGGTCTCCTGCATTGCAGGCAAATACTTTATTCTGAGCCACCATGGAAGCCCAAAGAAGACTGAGAGCCGAAGAACTGATGATGCTTTTGATTGTGGTGCTGGAGAAGACTCTTGAGAGTCCCTTGGACTCTAAGGAGATCCAATCAGTCAATCCTAAAGGTAATCAACTGTGAATATTCATTGGAAAGACTAATGCTAAAGCTGAAGCTCTAAAACTTTGGCTACCTGATGTGAAGAAATGACTCATTGGAAAGGACCCTGATGCTGGGAAAGATTGATGGTAAAAGGAGAACAGGGCATGCTATGAGAATGGTTATATAGCATCACTGACTCACTGGACATGAATTTGAGTGAACTCCAGGAGATAGTGGAGGAGTGAGGAACCTGGTGTGCTGCAGTCCACGGGGTCTCAGAGTTGGATAGGACTTATTGACTGAATGATGACAACAATGGATTTGATCACACACTGTATTGGAAGAAAAGTTATGACCAACCCAGATAGCATATTGAAAAGCAGAGACATTACTTTGCCAACAAAGGTCCGTCTAGTCAAGACTATGGTTTTTCCAGTNTCTGCTATTTTCCATCCCCAATGATTTGCCTCTTTTTACACTACCCTATGGAGAAGGCAATGGCAACCCACTCCAGTGTTCTTGCCTGGAGAATCTCAGGGATGGTGTGCTTCTATCTATGGGGTCGCACAGAGTCGGACACGACTGAAGCGACTTAGCAGCAGCAGCAGCAACACTACCCTAACTCTGTACCCACACCTGTGAACCCTCTGCCTGGAAAAACACCCATCCAAGGTATCACCTCATCTGAGAAATGGTGCCCCTTCCATTTACTCCAAAAAGATCCTTTGTCTCTACTATGGGCTCCAAAATCACTGCTGACAGTGACTGTAGCCATGAAATGAAGACACTGGTTCCTTGGAAGGAAAGCTATGGCAAACTGAGACAGTGTACTAAAAAGCAGAGACACCACTTTTCTGACAAAGGTCCATATAGTCAAAGCTGTGGTTTTTCCAGTAGTCACGTATGGATGTGAGAGTTGGACCATAAAGAAGGCTACTATGATGATAAAGTGTTACTCAATTGTGACTCTTTATGACCCCATGGAGTGTTCTTGTGACTCTTTATGACCCCATGGAGTGTAACTTGCCAGGTGTCTTTGTCCATGGAATTCTCCAGGCAAGAATACTGGAGTAGGTAGCCATTCCTTTCTCCAGGGGATCCTCCTGACCCAGGGATTGAACCGGGGTCTCCTGCATTGCAGGCAAATACTTTATTCTGAGCCACCATGGAAGCCCAAAGAAGACTGAGAGCCGAAGAACTGATGATGCTTTTGATTGTGGTGCTGGAGAAGACTCTTGAGAGTCCCTTGGACTCTAAGGAGATCCAATCAGTCAATCCTAAAGGTAATCAACTGTGAATATTCATTGGAAAGACTAATGCTAAAGCTGAAGCTCTAAAACTTTGGCTACCTGATGTGAAGAAATGACTCATTGGAAAGGACCCTGATGCTGGGAAAGATTGATGGTAAAAGGAGAACAGGGCATGCTATGAGAATGGTTATATAGCATCACTGACTCACTGGACATGAATTTGAGTGAACTCCAGGAGATAGTGGAGGAGTGAGGAACCTGGTGTGCTGCAGTCCACGGGGTCTCAGAGTTGGATAGGACTTATTGACTGAATGATGACAACAATGGATTTGATCACACACTGTATTGGAAGAAAAGTTATGACCAACCCAGATAGCATATTGAAAAGCAGAGACATTACTTTGCCAACAAAGGTCCGTCTAGTCAAGACTATGGTTTTTCCAGTGGTCATGTATGGATGTGAGTTGGACTGTGAAGAAAGCTGAGCACTGAAGAATTGATGCTTTTGAACTGTGGTGTTGAAGACTCTTGAGAGTCCCTTGGACTGCAAGGAGATCCAACCAGTCCATTCTAAAGATCAGCCCTGGGATTTCTTTGGAGGGAATGATGCTGAAGCTGAAACTCCAGTACTTTGGCCACTTCATGCGAAGAGCTGATTCACTGGAAAAGACTCTGATGCTGGGAGGGATTGGCGGTAGGAGGAGAAGGGGACGACAGAGGATGAGATGGCCGGATGGCATCACTGACTCGATGGATGTGAGTCTGAGTGAACTCTGGGAGTTGGTGATGGACAGGGAGGCCTCGCATGCTGTGATTCATAGGGTCGCAAAGAGTTGGACATGACTGAGCGACTGAACTGAACTGAATGTGATAGTAGTCTTGCTTCATTAGTTGAAGGCTCCTTGAGAGTAGGGAATATATCATTCATCTTTTCTAGCTTCATCAGTCACTCAAAGTAGTTGGCACACAGTGAGAGCTTAAGTAATGTCAAATAAATGAGTATCACTGAAGTTGTTTAAGTATAGTAATCATGAGAGGATGGAGGGAGGGAAAAATTGAAGGAGTTTATCTTGAGTTTTTAAGTAAGTTTAGTAAAGAGCAGCTTTTTCTGCTGAACCTTAGAAACAGAATAGCAGACAGGAAAGATGAGATGAGATGAGATATACATGACTCACAGGCAGTGAAGATAACAAGAGCCAGAGGCGCAGAAGCTTCAGGGCTGCTCCTCTCAGTTGGGGTGCTTTTGATGTGTGCCTGCTTTGATCCCTGCTGTGTAGCTATGGCCCAAGATGTTCTGGAATGAAGAAAAACTACTTACTGTCTTCTGTTCCAAGATCCAGAGTGTGTTAGAAAAGAAGCACATGGGGAGGGGGCAGGTTTATCTGGTGGCAAAATAAAATCATTTCCCAAAGGTAAACAGTCTCTCCCAATGGTTGAGAGCTGATGCTAAAGAAAAGAGGATGCACAGAGGGGACAATGCTGTGTGCAGAAGAGAAAAGCTGAAAGTAACATAAAAGCAGAGACAAAGGAAAAAAAAAAGAGACAAGATAAAACAGAAAAATGTAAAAGGGCATCTGTGCACAGGTGAAGTCAGCTAAGCTATATAATTAGTAAAGGACACAGTGGGACACTGGGCCATACATGGAAGGATTTTGCCAGCCTCTTGGACAACACATGGGACTATAGTTAGTGACATTCCAGCACCTTATACCAAAGAAAAGGACAACACAGATATAACAGATCATGACGGGGGCAGAGGGAGAAATACACTGCTACTTCTCTGTGTATGGGGGGCCAAGTAGAACTCCCATTTGTGTACCTTATTTTTAAAAGCACAACTTCTATTATAAATTATGCCCAAGTAAAATCATCCTAAGTAAAACCTGGCTTAAAACTCAACATTCAAAAAACTAAGATCATGACATCTGGTCCATCACTTCATGCAAACAGAAGGGGAATAAGTAGAAGCAGTGACAGATTTTATTTTCTTGGGCTCCAAAATCACTGCAGATGGTAACTGCAGCCATGAAATTAAAAGATGCTTGTTCCTTGAAAGGAAAGCTATGACAAACCTAGACAGTGTATTAAAAAGCAGAGATATTTCTTGGACGATAAAGTTCCTTATATGCAAAGCTACAGTTATTCCAGTAGTCGGCTGGATGTGAGAGTTGGACCAGAAAGAAGGCTGAGCACTGAAGAATTGATGCTTTGGAGTTGCGGTGTTGGAGAAGACTCTTGAGAGTCCCCTGGACTGCAAGGGAATCAAACAGTCAATACTAAAAGAAATCAACCCTGAATATTCACTGGAAGGACTGCTGCTGAAGCTGAAGCTCCCATACTTTGGCCACCTGATGTGAAGAGCTGATTCATTGAAAAAGATCTTGATGCTGGGCAAGATTGAAGGCAGGAGAAGGAGACGACAGAGGACTAGATAGTTGGATGGAATCCCCAACTCAATGGACAAGAGTTTGAGCAAGCTCTGGGAGATGGTGAAGGACAGGGAAGCCTGGAGTACTACAGTCTATGGGGTCACAAAGAATTAGACACGACCGGACAACCAGAACAACAAATCATCCTTATTAAATTTGAGATGTGGACTCAGTTATTCTCAAAACTATTTTTTTGAAATAGAGCTTTCATTCAGAAATTTTCTAAATTTGTATAATAGTCAGATCATCTTGACCATCTCGGACTAACCTAGTGTAAATGTTAAATAAATTTCATCTCCTCAGGTTGGTAAAGGGAGAAAGGAGATACTATGAACTCTCAAAGAAAAAGAGAAAAAGAGTCCAGGTGGAACAAGCTTTGGAGAGTTACTGTTAGAAGAAAAATCAAGTACTATGATGCCACGCATATTAAATGAGTTTAGGGGTAAAAATCTGGGGCTGTACCTAAGCAAATTTCTGTTGGACTTGATTCAAAAAGGAATTGCTTCCAGAATATGCAGTATTTTAGGGTTAATTGTTCCATCCCTACATCTGGGTATTAGATGAAATATATGTGGAGGTCAAAGTCATTATAGTTCTTCAACAGCTATTGTTGCTGTTTAGTCACTAAGTCTTGTCTGACTCTTTGCGACTCCACAGACTGTAGTCCACTAGGCTCCTCTTTCCATGGGATTTCCCAGGCAAGAATATTGGAGTGGGTTGCCATTTCCTTCTCCAGGGGATTTTCCTGACTAAAGGATTGAACCCACTTTTCCTGCTTGGCAGGTGGAATCTTTTACCACTGAGCCACGTGGGAAGCCATAGATCTTCTACAAAGGCCTAAATCATGTGATTTAAAATACCCCAAAGCAGACTTTATTTTATTCACCAATAGAAGAGTTTCTGCACATTGTGGATACTCAACAAACAGTTGATGGAACAAGAATAAGTGTAGAGAAGCTGAAGCACTGAATCTATTAAATTTGTGCTTGTGAATGGGGATAATAACTGGGAAGAAAAACATGATTTTTCAAAGACCTGTTGAGCCTTTGAGGCTTGGGCTTCCGTGATTTAGGCCCAGGAGAGAATTAATATTAATAGTTACTTTGTTTTGAGTTCCATGAATACCAGATATTGAGCTAGACAATTTAGATACATTGTTGTTAATCCTCAGAATAACTTTCCAAGTTACATATTATCTGTTTTATATATGTGTATCCAGGCTGTGAAAAAGTTAAACAATGTTCCCAAAGTTACAAAGCCATTAAATGGCAAAGCAGTAACTCAAATCCATATGACTGCTAAATCAATGTATTTTACTTTTATCACATTTAATATTGTATATATTTTGAAAAACTTTATTCCTTGTAGTAAAATTAGTGTATGTTCATTAGAAAAAATTCGGAAAAGAAAGGTGCAGGGGGACAAAGTCAGCCATGATACCTTCACTTTTTGTAAACATATGGCAATATAATGTTTCTAAAAAGTCACCACAAACACTGAAATAGTAATCCTGAACCTTTGCTCCTAGGGGAATTACAGAGTTAGGTTCCTGCGAGCCTTTGGCCCTAACATTTTCATGAACTGACTAATCTATAACCTTGTTTTATGTTAAGTTTTATGTATGTTTCTGTTTAAAAATGCATTATTTAATTGTTTTGTTGATTCATTAACATTTAACTGATAGCCAACAGTACTATAACTCGTGCCTGGATGGAGTTTACATAACACACTCATTTGCTCTTCAGGTATATCACCACCTTGTTATTCTTAGGAACAAAAGGCAGCACTTCAGCACTATACTTGAGGTTCATTTTAAACAGTGAAGTCACCTATCAAAAGCTCCAAAATAAAAACATGGCATTGCAAAACTGTAAAAAGGACACTTATTTACAGCAGGAGAGCTGAAACAAGAAGGTAGAGCCAAATTGAGCAATCACTGTTTATCATTTCTTATAAATATATTGTAGAAATACTCTATGCAGCTACCAACATATATATCTACATTTAAATTTTATAAAAGACATAAAAATGAAAAGATATACAGGATAGGATAACTATCCCAAATTCTATTTTATCCAACAAGGTAATGATATATTTTATAACTCTTAAATGCACTAGGTAGAAAGACAGTAAAAATGCCTTGAGATTTTTGTTCTAATTTTAAGGGAAAGGGAACTATCATCAATTGATAGCATATTGTATGCATACTTGTGCTAGGCACTTTATACATTTTATGTATTCTGAGGTCTCAAAGATGTCATGAAGGAAGTATTTTTCCCAACTTATAAATTAAAAAAACTGCATTTCAGAGAAGTTAAGTAATTTCTTTACTGTCACACAGTTGATAATATATACACAATTAGAACCCACTTCCAGAGCATTATTCTAATACCTATGTTCATTTCATATATATAGTCTAGATCTTACTCATTATGCTTAACATTTGAATTATTAATATGGATATGGCAGTTGATATTAGCTCAGTGGCTTAAAAATCTCTAATGAGGATCTGTACCTATAAGTTCATCCTTCTTCAGTCTGTGATTAATGCCACTTTGTACTTGACATTATAAAACCATAAATATTCAGTAGAATCAAATCTCTTAGAGAACATCAGACGCTAAGAAGAATGGCATCACAGACCTGCAGATGGCACTGCTGCCCACAAGTCATCCAAATCTAACTTACTAATAGGTTTCTTAAAAATATATTCACTTTACAAATTATGTAACACTGATTCCTAAAGTTAAATTTCCACTTTCTGTGATTTTTAAACTATGTAATTCTTTCAATTTATGATTTGATTTTGAAATTTAATTTTCTGTTTACTGACCAATAAGTGCTTAATAGCAACACTTAATAGCACTACAGCCTAGGTGAAATATAAATCTGAGTGGAGGGGACACACAATGTTAAGATGGGTTAAAGAAAGACTCTGGACTCTTCACTTGAGCATGAAGTAATGCCTGGCAAGCTAGATCACTGAATTGTAAGAAGACAGGTAGAAACTGCTAAAATCTAAAGATGGATACAGTCTTTAGAATGTCCAAGATATAAATCAGAAAGCTGACAAAAATCCCATTAATACAAAAGTCTGAGACATTGTACATAATGAATAAGAATGCAGGTCTTTTCACTGTATTTTTAGTTTCATCATGAACTTTTAAGAAAAATTATTGCTAGTCTCGGTCAATCATATAAGCCTTAGAAGACAAAAAGAGCTACTTTATTCTGAATTGTTGAGAGATAGGATACTCCAATATTTCATAGGGTTTTATCTGATTGTTAAGATTACAGGCAATTTAAACTTTCAATTCCAAATCGTCTATTAATATGACAGACATTACTTTTTAATAAATCAACAAACAATAAAGCAAATAATATTCCAAAACATCAATTCTCATAACCTCTCTCCTAATAATCTCTTTTCTAGTTTGTTCATTTTAATGCTAGGGATCCCTTGCAGTGGATATGAGGTGTCCTCCATAGAACCCCTTCTGTGCTGAGTCATTCACTTCTCACCAGTCAGGGATATTGGCTGCAGTTCTTTTTAGGAACCATGCTTGACTGAAGGGAACTTCTTCACCCAGGGTTGCACTTCCGAGATCAATCCATATTGAGTGACTGGTTTACAGGAAGGTACCTTCCCTGGTGGCTCTGATGGTTAAGAATCTTCCTGCAACGCAGGAGACCCAGGTTCAATCCCTGGGTCAGGAAGATCCCCTGGAGAAGGAAATGGTAACCCAATCCAGTATTCTTGCTTGGAGAATCCCATGGACAGAGGAGCCTGGTGGGCTACAGTCCATGGGGTCACAAAGAGTCAGACATGCCTGAGTGACTAACACTTTCACTTAGATGAAGGTACAAAGGCTCAGTTGCTTTTTTCAATTTGGGACAATTCTGAAGGCCCATCCCAGCTCCAAAGCCTGTTCATTGGATCAGTTGAGGCCTCTGTTACAATTTTGCTGCAGTTCAACCTTTTCTTTTGCTCCATCCTTCCCACTTCCCATCACTTTTGCAGGTATTGCTAAGTGCTGTTCAGTTGTTAAAGTTGTGTCTGACGTTTCGTGACCCGATGGTCTGCAGCATGCCAAGTTTCCCTGTCCTTCACTGTCTTCCAGAGTTTGTTCAAATTCATGTCTATTGAGTTGGGGATGACATCTAACCATCTCATCCTCTGCTGCTCCCTTCTCTTTTGGCCTTCAATCTTTCCCAGCATCAGGATCTTCTCCAATGAGTCAGCTAAATGTACTACTCAGTAATCTCCGACACACAAATATTTGTCTCAGTACTGTAATATGGGTAACATGACCTAAGACAGAACTAAGACTAGTCCTACAAAGCTGACTAAACTAGGATTTTGGATCTAGATCAATCAATGGCTAGCTTGTAAAGAAGAATCTATTACTGGTGGTTAGAATACGGACAGGCCTTGCCAAAATTTTTACTGGTGGTGAATTTACACCAATTCTCAACCAAGAAAACAAATCTAAAACAGTATCACTTAATTGTCTTCTCATTTACAGTTTTTAAAAATAAGTCTATAATTTTTATTTTTGTTCCTTTGTATAAATTGTTTTTCTCTGAATGCTTTTCCTCTTCCTTTTTATCATTAGTTTTCAGCAACTTGATTACATGTGCCTTGGTGCAGATTTTTTTTTTTTTTTTGCTGTGTTATTTGAACTTCTACAGGGTTATGGTCTTTGTCACATTTAGGAAAACTTCATTATTTTCGGCCAGTAACTTTACGCCTTCCATTTTTCTTTTTTCATTTTTAGGCTCTAATTTACACAATTCTCAGTTTCATATTTTCACATAGCTCACTGAAACTCTGTTCTTTTTGTGTCTTTCAGTTTTGCTTCCTTTGTACTTTATTTTGAAAGTGAAAGTCACTCAGTCATGTCTGACTCTTTGTGACCCCATGGACTGTACAGCTCAGTTGGTAAAGAATTCGCCTGCAATGCAGGAGACCCTGGTTCGACTCCTGGAGAAGGGATAGGCTACCCACTCCAGTATTCTTGGGCTTCCCTTATGGCTCAGCTGGTTAATGTGGGAGACCTAGGTTCGATCCCTGGGTTGGGAAGATCCCCTGGAGAAGGGAAAGGCTACCCACTCCAGGATTCTTGCCTGAAAACTTCCATGGACAGAGGTGGATGTGACTATGCACACACGCATAGGGCTTACCTCCTTTGTTTTCATTTTCTGAGGAATCAGTCTTTTATTACCTGTAGTTGGTATCTATTAACAGTTGCTTCATACATTGGGCTGGCCAAAAACCTTGTTTGGGCTTTTTGTAAGATGTCATGGAAAAACCTGAAAGAAAGTTTTGGCCAACTCAATCAATACTTGGTTTTCCAGTTGCTTATGGAAGGATAAATTAGAGACCAATTAATGATACAAAAGTTGTTTTTATAATGAGCAAAAGTCAAGACTATTTTCAAATGTATTAAACATTTTGCATTTCCTCAGTACACATCCTGGAAGTTTTTCTGGAGAGATTAAAAACAGCTATTCTATATATTTTTTCCCCTAGTTCTTAAGAAAATAAGATTCTTAGTTAATACAAAAGCTAAGTTAATTCTGAGTCAATAAAAGATTCTATAAAATTGGTATACTTTATTGTATTTAGAACTGTGAATTTTATTTTAGTGAACTGACTTTATTTCCTTAAATTTAGAGTTTAATGTTAAAACCACAATCCTTCATTTCTCTTCTAGAAGTTTCAACAGTAATACCACATGCATACACATGTGCTTTACCTTCAAAATCAAAGGGAGATATATCTGTTGGAGAGGTAACAGGCTGCAGGGATATACAATTCTGCAACTATTTTTAATTCTTCCAAACATGAAGTAAAAATATCACCACTGATAGAAGAGAACAGAAAACATATTGTGAGATATGAGGACAGAGATTGGAAGGAAAGGAGTTTTAATCAGCAGAAATTTTATTAAATTCAATATAAGAGGAAAGGACCTAGAAATTGAGCTTAGGCTTGCTAAGTTCAAGATTTAAATACATTACATTGCCTCTTTTAATTATCCTTATAACTTGGTTAAGTAGATGTTATTATTCATATTTTATGGATGAGGAAACTAAGAGTTTAGACTTTCCAAGGACAAAAAGCTAGTCAGTAGGAAATTCTTTGTACTTTCCACTAATGAGTATAGATTAACTAGATAGTATATGAGAAGTGTGGATCACTAAATGACAGCAATTAGCAGAAGCTAGTGTGAATGCTTGGTGGCGATAACTTTTGGTACCAGTAATAAAATTTCCTACGTGTTCCAACAGATTTGCTAGACCATTTCATATCCTCTTCCCTGAAATTTGCAACATCTTCCCCAAAATGCTTTACTTTCAAGGGCTAATTTTGATTCTTTTTTCCCAAGAAAGTAAAAGTATTAGAAGAAACTTTCTATAAGCATTTAACATCAAACCAACCCATCAATATTTCAAATTAAAGACTCTTTTTTTTCCCCGATACAATGGTATCTGTCCCCATTCCAGTCAAAGGCTAAGCATTACTTGTGTAATGTATCCTGTATGCTTTCACATATTCAATGATTGCTTCTGAAGACATTAATGTTTCTTTCTCTTTATACTAGACCAAATATTTTCAACTAGTGTGTACAATCAGAAGCTTTCTTTCTTAACTAAAAATAGTTTAATAAGACACATACTACAAATAAGCTTAACAAGAAATTGTTCACAGTTTTGTTTTGGTTCCTTCCCTTCTGCTCAAAGCAACTGAAAGCACTATATTTTTTCCTACAATCTTTTCTAGTGCTATAATTGTAGGTGTTTCTAGTATTAATTTCTAATATTTTAGAGTGCCTATTTTATGCTAGATACTGTGCTAAACACTTCTCTCATGCATTATTGTATTTAATGCTCACAACATCCTAACAGACATGTACTATTATAATTTTTATCATACAGACAAGAGAAAACTGGGATTTAGAGAAGTTAAATAACTTGTCTGTGGTTACATAGTAAATAGCACAGTATGATTCAAATTTGACTTCAGAGTTCACATTATTAAAGTGTTATATCATGTACTCCTTAACCTCAATCGAATGCACACTAATGGAAATGAAAGTTTACTATGCCTTTATAGTATTTATATACTTAATATCAATCTATAAATACAAAATTAAATTGTTACAAACCCACAATAGTTTTTATTGCAATACACAACATAATTCACACTAGTACACACCTTTAAACAAATTTTTGAGTCTACAAACACCTTGGGAAGAATTCTAATTTGGTTCAATATTTTTAGTTAAGGTTTCTGGGCAAAAGATATGTTATTTTCTGTCCCTATTTTTAATAAAAATAATAATCTCAAATGGAACATTGTCATTTTACTGTATGACATTACACTGAGAAATCAAAAGTCATTGAACAATAAGTGTCTATTACATCCCAGTCAGTATGTATATCTTTACACTTACCAAATAGATATTAAATAATCTTCAGAAAAATTTGGAAGAAAAATTGCTTCAAGTTTGTACTGTTGGTCCAGGAGAAATTTGGAGAACCTTCTATTAAGATGACAGGAACTTACACTTGGGATTTTCTTCCATGAAATAATAAAGCCAATGTGATCCCAGTTTGACATTTTATTTATACAAAGTATTTAGGCACTGATTCTCAAAGTTGGCTGAATATTTGGTTCACCTGGAGAGTTTAAAAAATACTGAGGCCTATATGCTATGCATTAAAATTTTGATTTAATTAATATAAGGTAGGGCCTGAGCATTTTTTATTTTAAAACTCTCCTGGTGTTTCTAATATGCACCAATTTAAAAAACACTACCTTAGAGAACTGTTTCATCATTAAAAAGGCTAGTCTTCAGTAGGAATGAATCCTCATGACTTGATTTCAGGAGGTGTACTGTTATTTTAAGTAAATAATAGGTATATTTTCCCTGATTAGACAATATTTTAGGGGAAGAGGTTTTCTGTTTTATTTATCATTTTCTCCCCACATCTTGAAGAATGAAAGGCATATAGCAGTTGCTAAATAAATATCTTTTAAATGAACATATGACTGCCTTCTACTTCTTTCATATCTCTACCTTGTAGACTCATGAAAATTAGAATGCAAAAGATATTTATGGGAAAAAAATGAGTGTCTGAAGCAGTTGGGGTAAACATTAAAGGCAAACCTATGTCTTATATATATACATTTTAAAAACACACAGATACATAAATAGATCAAAAGTAGAAAAAGAATATATGAGTGCAATATTTAGTAGATGAAAATTCATTCATCACGTTTCCAAATATTCTTCACATTCTTATACTTAGAAACAAAAGTAATTATAAACAACTAAAACAACTAGTTCTTTGAGTGACATCCATAAGCATGTGCCAATACTTTTTTTTTTAAAAAAAAAAAACAGAATTACAGCTTAATCTTGATGCAAATGTCAGTTTTCAAAATTCAAGTAAATACAGTTTTAGCACACATCATGATAACTTTTCCAGATAGCTGTATAAAAAACAAAAGATCATTTCTGGTTAAAATACCTGGTATCATTTACTGTTATTTGCTCTCAGTTAAGGTCTACTAGTTTCTTAGCAGCTTCACAATGATAAAAACTATTTGGCACCTCCTTATATAATGTTTTATTGAAAAAAAAAAACTTATTAATAAATAGACTTCCTTTTTAGTACCTGAATTCTTACATATGGCTTCACTTACCAAAGTTATAGAAGTAGTACATAATTTTCAATTCAATTAGTATCTTAAACTACGAAACTTTGGTTTTCTTAAAAATAGCATTGGTTGCTTGATTGTAGGTTTGTCACCGAAAAGTGCTGCTTCACTTTCAGAGGTTGGAAATCTTTTCTGATATATTAAGGGATATTCCTTCTGAAACTTAAAAATGGGGTGAAGAATTAGACGATATTTAACATTATTATCCAAGCTGAAGCCACTGGTCAAGATTTTATAAGGATTCCATGCTCCTCTCAAATATGTATTTGATAAATATCCTTTTATTTTATCCTTGCTTCTCCCTCCACTTTCTCACATATGAAAGGTATCTTGTAATATTTCTTGGAGCCCAGTTAGCATTAATGCTCTAGGATTCTCTTCTGATATTAATTCTCTTAAATTCCAGATGTTCTTTCTTCTCACTGGTAACACCATGAAGATCACTGGATCTACTTGGTATATTTCATATTTCTTCGAGTGTCTCAGATCTGGAATTCGACATGCTAGAATCATGTGGCTACAGTGCTTTGATATAGAGCTAAAAATTCTAAATAGCAATGAGTCACAAATTTACATATTATAATCTAAAGTTTATAATTATTTTCCTAAGGTATAAATACAAATATAGCATTTTCCATGCTATAAATACAAAATACTCATCATAAAGGAGAGTGTATGTTATTATTGTTATTATTAATTTCAGGACAGAGTAAAACCAAGCAGGTAGAAATACATAAGTTATATATATATATTTAAAATTCAAAATATTAAAATAAGAAATTAGATCCTAAATGCTTTTAAATAACAAACAGCAATAGCATATTAGAAATATTTATGATTAGGAAATTATTCAATCTCTTACCTGTTTTAGTTTTCTCCTTTTCTCTTTTAGAGGCAAACTCTTATTTTTAATAATATTCTCTAAAAGTTCTGCAATTGCAACTTGAGAGGTAGAAACTTTCTGTTCATCAAACTCCTGAGGACTGATCTGCTTACAGTATGAATACGTTGGCAGAGGAGCAATCACTCCATCGCTAGGATTTTTAATCTGTAAAGAACAAAACGATACAGTCAAATCTATTAATTTCAGGTCATGTTCCTATTTGGTAAATGATTCTTTCAATGGAATTTTGTTGATATTATTTTGCCACCAAACATTCAACACTTTAAGAAAACTGTATTATGCAGCAGAGAAGCAATAAATCAGTAGGGTCTCACTCCCAGTCCTATAACCTACTACAGCTTTATAACCATCAGCAAGTTATTTAAACTTGTCTTGATTTGTCTCATTCATAAAATGGGGATGTACGTAAGATATTAATAATGTAAAATCATCATTAGTACCATTAACTATGGATTTTATTCTTTTAACTATGAAACAGTAACAATCAACATGATATTTTAATTTATCTTAAAACACTAACGTTTTGAAATAGTGTTCATCTACAATTTTTGAGGTGTAAGAATATGGGCAGGGCCTCTAACATCTGGAGACAAGAGAAAGAAATTGTAGGGGATAGTTGTAATTATGGTAAGTCTAATGCATACTATTAGAATGGTATGCATAGGAAGAAACATGAGTATATATGCTGGGCAGTCAAGGACTGAATAGAACAGATGTGTTGTTTTTGGCTGCTTAGATTCCTTTTCTCCTTCCCATTCTACCCCCAATTATCCTTTTTTTTTTTTTTTGAATAACACACTATTGTCTAATCTATATAGAGTCACTCAGAGTATGGTTCTCTCTCCAACTCACTCACCCTCAACCACTTAAAAAATGTGCATTTAACCTAGACTGGGCCAATACGATTCCACACCAGTAACTTTTCAAATCAAAGGTGAAGGAATGGCTCTTTTCCCCCATGGAATGCAAAGAGCTTTAATAGACCATAGGGCTTCCCTCATAACTCACTTGGTAAAGAATCTCCCTTCAATGCAGGAGACCCTGGTTCAATTCCTGGGTCAGGAAGATCCACTGGAGAAGGGATAGGCTACCCGCTCCAGTATTCTTGGGCTTCCCTTGTGGCTCAGCTGGTAAAGAATCCACCTGCAATGTGGGAGATGTGGGTTTGATCCCTGGTTTGGGAAGATCCCAAAGGGATCTGGAGATCCCTGGAGAAGGGTAAGGCTACCTGCTCTAGTATTCTGGCCTGGAGAATTCCATGGACTACATAGTCCATGGGGTCACAAAGAGTCAGACACGACTGAGTGACTTTCACTTTAATCAACCATATCCCATCATGTGAAGGAGCCAGTTTTCAACTATAGGGCTGAAATGGAAATAAGGGATGAAGGGATGGAAAAGAGTCCTCTGGCTATTTGAATCTCCATATTCTGTCTATATTCCTGACTTTTGGAGGTTATTTACGTGAGGTGAAATAGTTTCCCTTTTTGATAAGGCTAGTTTGAGATGAGTTTGACACTTGCAGTAGACTAATGCAAAGAATTTTAAGACTTACAGTACATACATGGCCCTTTCTTAAGTAGTCAAGATGTTTCTCTACTGCAGCCTGCAGGTAAGAAGGCACTTGAAGAATTTCCTGTTGATGATCCATCAAGAAAGATACTAATCTTGCAGCAAGAAGCTCATCAAGATCTACTTCTTCAGCACAGCGTAACACACTCCGAGAAAAAGTGTTTATCATCTGGAAGCATAATAAAAGACATGAATTTAAAAGCTTAAAGTTTTATATAAATTAGAGTATCAGTAAATTCTAGGTAGCATTATGCTAACAGATTGAGATAAAGTGATAAGCCAACTTCAGCTTTAAAAATGAGGACAATAACATAACAGGAAGAATAAAATAAAATTCTTTTTATTTTAGTACTTGTTAAGTAATTCCTTAATATAAATTCCAAATGACTACAGAAGACTTAGCTTTTTCTTTAACTTTGTCACAATTTTATTAGTAAATACATAGATTCCATTAATACCGTATAAATATGGTGCCCCTAAGTTGGGAAGTTTCCCTGGAGAAGGCAGGAAGGGATAAGCTACCGACTCCAGTATTCTTGGGCTTGCCTGGTGGCTCAGACGGTAAAGAATCTACCTGCAATGTGGGACACCTGGGTTCAGTATATCCCTTGGAGGAGGGCATGGCAACCCATTCCAGTATTCTTGCCTGGAGAATCGCCCTGGACAGAGGAGCCTGGTAAGTTACAGTCCCCAGGGTTGTAAACAGTCAGACATGACTAAGCACAGCACAGCACAAGGACTGTTAAGAGAAGAGTGACTTATAAAACTGATCCCACAAAAACACAAATAGGAGACTATATAACATATAAACATGTGGTTACAAGGTTGGTACCATATATCTTTTGAAATTGGAAAACAGTTTTTAATGCTATTCCATCAGTCTTTAAAGATGATGTATATATTTTTCGGTTCCATCATGATGATCTTCAAATCCTGGGATAAATTTTGGGTTTCAAAACTAATTTACTCTCATTTATATCCATATAAGCCACCAAATATAAGACACATACATGCATGCACCCTTGCACATACTATTTTCCAGTTTCAAAAGATATATGGTGCCAACCTTGTAACCACGTGTGTTTATATGTTATATATTCTCCTATTTGTGTTTTTGAGGGATTAATTTATAAGGCACACATAAACACACACTTCATTCTAAAGTAATTTGAATACTAAATTGTATTTTAGGTATTGCGCACATAATAGATGCTGAGCATATTTATTAAACTATTTTTGGTTTTACTTCTACATGTCTGGCAGGTTTTTCCTATCTTCTTCTAAGGTTCAGTCCTCAGATTTTTATTCTTTTTTTCCTCAGCTTTGTAGAGCTCATTTACTACCATACCTTCAACTACCACTTTTCAAAACACGTACTTTCGGTCCTGATCTTTTTTCACCAGGCTCAGGTTTCCAAAACTCTGTAGGAAAAATTTCACTTGGATGTCTTATAACCTAACTGAAAAAGTGCAAAATCAAAATTATCTTCTTTCTACTCATATATCTCTAAATATCTTCCCCTACAAACCTCCCTGTGCTTTTTAGTGGTGACACAATCACTTGAGAGTGATTTTCTCTCTGTTATTATTTAAAAACTGTCCTTATTGAGTGGAAGAATGGAACTTAGCTCCTGAGTCCTTGCTATAAGAACATCCTGTAAATTGAAGCTGTGCTCTGAGGAAGTGGCAGTTCTTTATAGACAGAGAGAGAGACAGAGATAAAGAGAGAAAGAGAGAGAGACATATTAGAAGTACAATTTCAAGAGTTCATTTCCAATGGGGATCTGCATATGAATGCCTCATCCCTCATCTTCATATGGAGCCCAAGACTATTTCACAGAAGTTCTCCCAACTTCCTGCCTACAGTGACAAGCCAGTCTAATTCAATCTAATTCTAATACATCAAATACAACTTTTCCACTCCGAGTATCTGAAACACTCTGACTTACTACATATGAATTTCCCATTAATTCTCTATTTCAAGGGTTACAGTGCCCTTCAGCTTTCAGCAGTGCCTATATCTCCTCTTCTTTCCCCACCAAACAGAAATGGCATGAGGCAATATAACATGGTCTGACAGTCTGACTCACTCTAACATAGAATGAATGAAGAGGCAAAGTCCTTAGACAATATAAAGATCAAGATGTAAAAGTATAAAAGACTGGGCATAAAGGATTAATGTGCACTCTGCTGTACATTAGGAAAGGTTAGACTTTCCCTAGTCTTTTAAACTCAAGAATCTAGGATTTCAAAACCATGACATCACTTGAATAGTACTCTTAGTTTGGTTTTCTTTTTTTTTTCTGCAGGGGACGGGGGAATGGTGGTGGTGGTTTATGATTCAGACTTATTCTTTCCTTAAGAAATCAACTTACCAGTGATCTTGTACCCATTGCATCATGAAGTTGGGGCATGTCAACATTTTGACTCATTCGAGAAATCATGCGCATTAAAAGTTGAAGCTTTCTACGATTTGGTGGGGGAAGTAACAAACAACATAACTGCAGTGCATCGATGGCAACCCTCTCTAAATGAGGCTGCAGCAAACCTAGGAAAGCAAAGTCACCCCCCAGGGAAAAAAAAAATCAATGACACTAGTTGTTTTAATACTACCAGCATACAGTTATATAAAGAAGGCAAAATAATATTTTAATATTTTGTTTAACTATTCCATGAAATTTACACATTCTTCAAAAACATGGTAAGGTACTCATTATTTTCTTCATAACCCATTGGATTATGAAGGACTGAAAATCTTTCACTGATTATAAAATGACTCAGAATAAATGAAATTTAAGGCAAAGGAAAGGAGTGCTTTAGGTAAGTAGAATAAATCTTGGTTATGCCATGACAAGTCTTATACAACAAGAATTTTTTCTTTTGAAGAAAAAAATTAAGCAATTTCAGAGAAGAAAAGCCAGGTAAGAAAACTGGGTTAGTAAACACTAAAAATTAATATTACATGCATTGAAAGCATCAACCTTACTTTGTGTGCCAGTCAACATAGAAGAAGCTGGAGGTAAAGAGTTTTCTGAAAGTTCTATTGTGCTTCTGCAGACTCTTTTATTGACTGTGGTACTAGACTCTCCGAGTTCACCTTCCATAGCTGTTTGTACACTGGTGCTGCCTTGTCCAAGATTTGGTTTCATGATAATTTCAGCCACTGGCATATTAATATAACTATTCCTTCTTGTACTACTTCTTAAAAGTAAACTCTGAGATCTACAAAGCTGTTTTGGTTTGCACTTTCCATTATATAACTCCTCTTGGTCTTGAATGGTCAAAGTAGAGGTTCTCTTATAACCAACAGAGAATGGCTTTTGAATACTTTCCTCTGAATGAAGATTCATCAGGGATTCCTGTTTGGTCTCAGATTCTAAAGATTGTTTATTATTTTGTCCTTCTATGTTCAGAACAGATTGATGGAAGACACTGGAGACCTCTTTACTTGAACTCCCTGGTAAATCTACAATTCCTTCTAATGAATAGCACCTTGGTTTGATGTTAGAGGATAGAACATGCATTCTATTTAAGCCTACTAAATTATGACAACTTCCTCCCATTATGTCATTAGCACTGGCTCTTCTGTTTTTAAAATTAACTAGCTGCATTTTCTTAACATATTTTTCTTGAAATCCTTGATCACTTATCTGCAGTCTCTCAGTAGTATCTGATTCTTCTTTTGTTTTGTCTTTATGAAGAAGACTGAGAAGAAGACACTCAGTTGATTTGAAGGAATTCAGATTGTTTAAATGAAGAATTTTTGAAGACTGTGGATCATCTTGGATTTTATGTATCCCACTGGGTCTATCTGAAACTGTGACGTAGCCACAAACAACTACCAGGAAATGAAACAAAAATTAAGATGCAACTGTATGATAGTGGACAAAAATAAAACCAAAACAATAGCAATATTAAAAAAATAAAGCATCACTATAGTACATATTGTTAGTATAGTACAAATAGCAGCTGCTTAATTCAGAAGCCACTTAAATAGGACACATGCAACATTCAGTTACAAAGTGCAAGACTAGAGGTTTTCCAACTTGTGATGAAAATAATTTTAAAATTTATTTCAACAATCTAATTAAATGGACTGAGTCAAATACATTAAAAAATATCTACTTTCAGTCTACAAGTATTAGAAAGCTCTTAATTATAAGACAACTATAGTTTAAGAAAACATATATATGATTTTTCTCTCAGATATCTGGTACATAGCTCCTAAAACCCAAGGAATTTCCAGAGTGATTGGAGCCTTTTATTCTTCATCATGAGCCTATTTGAGCACGCTTCAGTTTATGCTAATGAGTTGACTTAGGGCTGGCCTGAGTAAAGTTGAGTAAAGAATCTACCTGCAATGCAGGAGACCAGGGTTCAATTCCTGGGTTGGGAAGATCCCCTGGACAAGGAAATGGCAACCCACTCCAGTATTCTTGCCTGGAGAACCCCATGGAGAAGAGAAGTCTGGCAGGCTACAGTTTATGGGGTCGTAAGAGTTGGACACGACTTAACTACGAAACCACCACCAGTGCTGGCCTTGCTTAGAAGGTTGGAATTTTAGTCCTACCTCAAGGAGACCTGGGTTTGATCCCTGGGTTGGGAAGATTTTCTGGAGAAGGGAATGGCTACCCATTCCAGTATCCTGGCCCGGAGAATTTCATGGACTGTATAGTTCATGGGGTCACAAAGAGTTGGACATGACTGAGCGACTTTCACTTCACTTGATTCTGGTGTTTCCCGGGTGGCACTAAGTGGTAAAGAATCCACCTGCCAATGTAGGAGACTTAAGAGACATGGGTCCAATCCCTGGGTCAGGAACATTCCCTGGAGAAGGGCATGGCAACTCACTCCAGTATTCTTGCCTGGAGAATCCCATGGACATAGGAGCTGGGCAGGCTAAAGCCCACAGTGTCACAAAGAGTCAGACACGACTGAAGTGACTTAGCATGCACACACCCATACCTCCCTGAAGGGAGTGGTAGGGTGGTTGGTGATGGTGGTGGAGATCAAACTTAACAATGACCAATGATTTAATCAACCATGTCTATGTAGCGAAACCTCAAATTAAAATGGAAACAACACAGCTATGGGAGCTTAGCAGTTGGTAAATACATGGACAAACTTGGGAGAGTGACATTCCTGAAGAGAACATAGAAGCTCTGCACAGCCCTTACCCCCATTTCTTGCCCTGTATCTCTCTTCCACTTGGCTACTCCTGACTTATATACTTTATAATAAGCTGGTGATCATTAGGTAAAGCACTTTCCACAGTTCTGAAAACTATTACAGTGAATTATTAAACCTCAGGGGGATTGTGGGAATCCCTGGTTTGGTCATTAGCCAGGGAGAAGGGCTATTAAATATGAGGACCCCATTTACAGCTCTTGTATGAAGTGAGGACAGTCTTGATGAACTGAGCCCTTAATCTGTGGGGTCTAAGCTAGTCCTGGGTAGTTAGTATCCAAGTTGAAAAACTTTGCCCTCAACTTTTGGGGTCTGGGTTAACCGGGTAGTTTCAGAAATGAACTGAATTGTAAGACGTGATTGGTGTAGAGAGTTGGTGTTAGAATGGTATATTTGAATGACTGGAAAACATAACAGCAACCAGAATATTTCTGAGTTTTAAAATAATTTATAACCTGTCACTTTCATACTTATCTATACTTTTAGATTTTTTTCATTACAGGGGACTTGGAAACCAGTAAAATAAATTAAATAAGGAAAAATCTATACATACCCAAAATGTTCACAAATAATTCATAATACTCAAAGGTAAGTAGAGGTTCAGGGAGATCTAGAAAATAATCTGCAATTGTTCTGAATACATCTCGCTCAAATCCAATATAAGTTGGATTATTCATGTCATTACTTCTTGGCCCTAAGTGGAAGGCAAAAAATAGTGAAATATATTTCTTTTAAATATAATTTTTAAAGATACTTACAAAAAGCCTAAAGCCTGTATTTATTTCATGAAGGATCTATGCTTAACAACAAATTCTTTCATAATTCAAAAATTTAAAAGGTTGTGCATGTCTCATGCCTTCTCACTATCTTTTCACTAGAAATCACTGCAATTATTAATATTTTGTTTAGTTTTAATATTTGTATGACTGAAAAATTTGAAATATATTTTAAAAGCATCGGGGAAGTTTATTTTAATGGAATTTTATCACAATTCATTTTATATAGCACAGAATATTTAGATATTGCAAATAATTCTTTCAAATTGTCTTTTGCAAATTTATATTTTCATGATTAAATTTTGCCTGATATAAAGCATACTCTGAATGAATTTAAATAATGTCATTACATTGCTATTCAATTAGCTTAACATTATTGAGATAATTATGCCTACTTCTTGGTATTTTCCTTAGGAAATTCTGATCTCTTGTCATAGATGAAGAAACTGAAGCTCAGAGCCACTCGCTCAAGATGCAAGAGCCTTTGATGGCAAAGCTAAAATGAGAACTCAGAGCTCTGTAAGAGCAAGCAACTCATAGGATCTTAAGATTCAACAGCATTTAAAGTGCGGTTCATGGACTACATAATCAGAAACATCAATGTGCCTATTAAAAGTATAATCTCTTCTATACAGTACAGAATCTATCAGAATTCCAATGCAGCTAGGGATTATTGATCTAGAAATTTTTGCTATTTGTTCACTAATTTAGTAGCTTCCAAATACTGATCTGGGCATCTTCATTAGAAGAATCTTCAGAGATATGATTTTTAAAAAACATCCTGACATATTCAATCAGTTGAACCTGAATTTTTGGAGTATCTCTAGTGACTGTGTTATGCACTAAGATTTGAGAGTTACTCTACTATCTTTCAAGGTAACATACACACATACACACTTAATAGTTTAAAGGCTAATGATGGCTTTATGTGGAACAAAACAGTTTTTATAAGGAGGATATGAGATATATTCTTAATATGTAGAATAAAAATTTTGATAATCATTACAAGTTTTTTAGATAGAAAATTATTTACTGGAAGTAAACATATAAAATTTACAGTTAGAGAATCAAGGTTTGAATATATAGCTCCTCATGTATTACAAAAAAGTCTAAATTTTCTTTTCTAGGAAAAAATTGCACATAGTATATTGATCACTGATTCTTATATGTCACAGGATTACTGTGGGGGAATAAATAACAAACATGTTAAATGAAAGTCTTGATATTGCCTCTGGCTAGACATATTGTTGTTAAACTGGAATCCAGTAAGCTACATCTTTGGTATCATTTATGCATAACATGCATAATAATGGACTGCAAGGAGATCCAACCAGTCCATTCTGAAGGAGATCGGCCCTGGGACTTCTTTGGAGGGAATGATGCTAAAACTGAAACTCCAGTACTTTGGCCACCTCATGCGAAGAGTTGACTCATTGGAAAAGACTCTGATGCTGGGAGGGATTGGGGGCAGGAGGAGAAGGGGATGACCGAGGATGAGATGGCTGGATGGCATCACTGACTCGATGGACGTGAGTCTGAGTGAACTCCAGGAGTTNCCTGGGACTTCTTTGGAGGGAATGATGCTAAAACTGAAACTCCAGTACTTTGGCCACCTCATGCGAAGAGTTGACTCATTGGAAAAGACTCTGATGCTGGGAGGGATTGGGGGCAGGAGGAGAAGGGGATGACCGAGGATGAGATGGCTGGATGGCATCACTGACTCGATGGACGTGAGTCTGAGTGAACTCCAGGAGTTGGTGATGGACAGGGAGGCCTGGCATGCTGTGATTCATGGGGTCGCAAAGAGTTGGACACGACTGAGCGACTGAACTGAACTGAACTGAATCATAACATGGACTGGGAAGCAAAAGAAACAAAACCCTAAAGATGAGGTATCAGAAAAATCCCTGGAAGTAAGCCATCTGAGTTGCTAACAATGAGGCAAGGTATGAGAGAGAAAGGCAGGTAGGTAGGGGAAGGTAGAAAGAGAATTTCAAAAATCTTGTTTCTGTTCAAGATCTTTACCTTGATTTGATAAATAGAATTTTTCTGTATCTAATATTATTTACTTTTTGCTATTCTGTTATTTTGTCATATTGACACCCAGTGGACAATAAGGGAATATATACTTATTTTGATCATTAATAAAATACAAATTTTATAAGACCTAGAAAATTACTTCCGTAATATAATTATTAAAATATAATTTTACTTTTGATGATTAAGAAGCATACACCTCTGCACACATTTTTAAAATTGACTTTGAGAGCAATTAGTGTTTTGTACTTGAACAGGGCCTTAAATTATAAAAATCAATCATCATTGACCAGTATGGAAAAAGCTTGAACAAAACATTAAAAAATTATCTAACTTAGTGAAGATCATTCTTTTTGATAAACATAAAAGTCCCATTAATATATCCTATGGAGAAGAAGTATATCATGAAACATTTGAATGCTAAAGCTGCATACAATGGCCAGGGGAATGAAGTTGGTTTTATGAGACTCCATTTCTAATTGAAACTTTATATTTACCAGCTGCTTTACTTATAAATTGCTATTTGAACTCCCTGGACTCATGAGACAATTGATGTAGATTATATCTAAAAATTGTTTGAGATCTTCTAGGCTATGATTTTATGATCTATGAAAACTGAGTCATACATGATTAGCTTGGACTATAAAATCATTATCTGCACAGAAAAAGTTAAGTGCTCTATAACACAATCCACATGCAATGAAATGTAATCAGTTCTACTAGATCTTCATTTAAACATCAATAGAAATGATATAGTTCGATTTTATCATGACTTTCATGAATTAAAATAATCCCTTGGTTCTTATTAAATACTATCAATATAATACATATATATATCATACATATACCGTTTGTTTACTTACAATTTGCTAGGCACTTCATGGCAGATAGTACCCAGTGAGGAAGATCATCTACACAAAAAATTAATATCATTTAATTATATAATTATTGTAACAGTATATTTAAAACTTCACACTTGCTACATAATTATACATATATTTATATGTATGCATATGTACTACCAGAATTAAAATTGATTACATATTTAATAAGATATAGGGCCATATAGTATATTAAAATACAAGTTTAAAAGTTAGCTATGCTTCTTGAATATTACTGATTTGAGTGATACCTATGACAGAAACAAGCTATATTTTAATATTATATTTTATAAATATAGAAAATATAATCAATATATTAATAAAATATGATTACTTAAAATATTATATTTTACTATTAAGGTGATTTCAAAGGAAGGCTTGCTTAAAATCTTTCAATTGCCACTAAGTGAAATACGATGCATAAGTGTTGCAGTTTTTTGACACAAACACAAAAACCAAACATGCATTTCACTTGAAAAGTTAATAGCCATAAAGAATAGAAAGCTTAGATGAGAATATATACTCAAGTTATTTCAGGTAATGAAAGATGGGACTGATCCAAAGCTGCACACATATACAACATAGCTCCTAGTTTTCAACGTTTACTTTTTGTCCTTATGATTAAAATTTCAAAAGTTCTTGCCCACAGAAAGAATCTCAAAGTAATCCATGTCAGTTAATTCTACAGCCAGCAACTGATTATTAGGAAAAAAGACAAGAGCCAACATTTTGAGTAAACTTATTAATACACTTCCTATAATATAAATTTTCCAATGCAACTGGCTTGATTTCCCTGATTTTCTTTATATTTGAAACCAATACATTATATAAAATACATACAATATGAACCCAGTATTCTTTTAAATACTGTTCTTAAGTTTGGACTTATACTTTATTTTGTGTTACTTTGGTTTTGCATGTGTCTTGACCCTTTTAAATCTGTATGTAACTTCTCATGTAAGCTCCAGAAAGCAATGGACCGTTTTTCTCTTAATCATCACTAATCTTTAGCACAATGCCCGGCACATTGTAGGTCCTCAATAAAATGTGGTTAAACAATAGTTTCAATTGTATTTGCATACTCTTTGGATGCTTACTCTGCCATTAAAAAAATTCATGCAAGAATCCATCTTAAGAGCTAAAACAATAGTGTGAATAATATTCATTTTAAAATTATTTCACCGTGGTTACCAAAGCACCTCTGATAAAACAGTAGTCTCCCTGATGTTCTCTCAATTGAAGCATTCTACTTTATATATTTTGGTCTTTCTTTATCCTCACTATAGCTGCAGCCTTTCTTAGCAAGTTTAAAATGATTCCAGCTTCTTTTATTGATACCAACCTGATTTGTCTTGCAGTATAACTACTCCATGTTTACTTGTATTGGTCATGTTGTACATTATATACTGAGGAATTACTTGTTTGGGATTTATGACTTCTTCTAGGGAGGATACACCTAGAATGGTTTGCAGGCTAAATAGAAGAAAGAATACAAGCTTTTTTTTTTTCTCCATAAAATAGGTAGAATAGAAATATGAGAGTATGAATAGAAAACAGACAGATTTCAGAATATTTTTCTTAAATCAAACCTCTAAGGCTTATATTTAGTATCTACTTTAAAGTATATTTACCTTTATAACCTTTGAAGGATTCCAACATAGACCCTAAACTATAGCTACAACTTTGTGTCAAAGAAAAAGCAAATCATAGTCAAACCATTCTACTTCCACTCTACCAGAACAATAAATACAAAAGTATTTATTAAGAAACACATATACAGGTGAAATTCTAAGCGTTGAGAATTAATCTGCTCTTCTTCAACTGAGCATCTTGATGAAAATAACAAAATAACATCCTCAACACCCCAGGAACTTGGTTATAGCTTAGTTTTAGCTTACTAGATCAGAATAACATATCTCCAAACTTCTTCAACATCTTTCTGGCTTATTTCTCTGTTTTCAGCTAAATTTTCTTGATCTTCATCGATTATTTCATAGTTCATTTTCTCTGCATTTTCCTGAAAAAAGAATTATTTTGGTTTAATATGATATGCTCAAATTTTAGAAATAATGAACTGGTACTACTTCTAATATTTAGTAATTCTATTAGTATCAGTCTACTGTGGAGCTGTAAAGATGTCACTTGAAGAAATAATACAATATTTGGGGCTTCCCAGGTGGCACTAATTGTAAACAAACTGCCTGCCAGTGAAGGAGACTTAAGAGACACAGGTTCAACCCCTGGATTAGGGAGATCTCTTGGAGAAGGAAACGGCAACCCCCTCCAGTACTCTTCCCTGGAGAATCTCATGGACAGAGGAGTCTGGTGGACTATAGTCCATGATGTTGCAAAGAGTTGGACATGAGTGAAGCAATTTAGCACTTGGCATGCACCGTAATAGAGCTTTTGGTTTTGTATCTGCCCCTACTACTGTCAAATTAATTTAAAATACATGCTTAAATTATACAAATAGTATTTCAAATATGTCTCACTATAATTTTTATTATTATTTGAGTTCCAAACAAATTTACATTTATACATTTAGCATATAATATAGCTAAGTGATTCTAAGCATTGGCATCAAATCTTAAAGAATCATTTACTTTTAATTGTTCTATTGATATTATTAAGCACACAGTAATTATATTTAAACAAGAGATTAGTAAAAAGGATGTTTTTACCTGAGAGAAATGTAGTCCATGTTTTTTAGGAGTTCTTCGAGATAAGTTTCGCAATTTAAAAATACTATCTTTATCTTTGGAAAAATTCTCTATGCTGTTTTTTCTCAATTCTGGATGCCTTCGTGGAAGAGTTTTAAGTGGAGAATTTGTAGGAAATCTGGTTTAAGAATATGCAATTAAATAATGTGAGATAATGAAATTTTAGTGCCTATTTATCTTAGTGCCTATTTATCTTTTCAATTGCGGTTCTGGGAGAAGACTTTTTAGAGTCCCTTGGACTGCAAGGAGATCAAAAAAGTCAATTCTAAGGAAAATCAACCCTGAATATTCACTGGAAGGATTAATGCTGAAGCTGAAGCTCCAATACTTTGGCCACCTGATGCAAAGAGCTGATTCATTGGAAAAGACCCAACAACCCGCCCCCATCCCCCCCCCCCAAAAAAGGAAAAGACCCTGATGCTGGGAAAGATTGAGGGTGGGTGGTGGTGGGGAGTGGGACAGAGGATGAGACAGTTGGATAGCATCACTAACTCAATGGACATGAGCTTGAGCAAAATCTGGGAGACGGTGAAGGACAAGGAAGCCTGGCGTGCTGCAGTTCATGGGTCTCAAAGAGCTGGACGTGACTTAGCAACTGACCAACAACAAAAATCTTAAAAAAATAACTCAAAAACACTGGGTTTAATTTATGAAGGAATGAATATTCTACATAAATTAATTTTCTCATTAAGCCTTTTTAAAAAAATAGTTTCCTGATATCATGAGTAAACTGTATATTTTAACTTTATTCCTGTATAATTCAGGGTTATTATTAGGACTAATTCTTTAGGAGAGGTATGACTTACATATAAAACAGTTCTAGAAAGTTACATTTTCTAAATTTCTCTTATCTAATTTGTATATATTTTCTGTCCTTTGTGACTGTTCAATTTTCAGAACTCTGTTGTTCCTTTTGATTATAATGCTTTTCCTCCCTTCAATTTAATATATTACAAAGATACAAACAAGTACAGGGTGTTTTTATAAAATAACATCCACATAGGTGACCATCAACGAATGCAACTGTTAACATTTTAACAAGAATTCTTAAACCAATTCATAGTTTTATTATCACTGTAAAAGGCCTAGAGGTAGACAGATTAAGAGTTTTGCAGAATTTCAGGTAAAAGAGAACAATAGTCTAATGAAAAATATATCATGAAGACAAGTAGACAGACCGGAGAGTACTGAGGCAGCATGATATACATGGTTTGATAATTATATCATATTTAAAGAGGAGAAGGGAAAGAATGGAAGCAACTACAGGAAAGATTGTCATCCATTCAGATAATGGATATAAGAGGTCAAAAGTTAGCTTAGGAGATGGTAGTGATTTTTCATATGCTATATGATATGTGAAGTGCTTGTTTAACAGCCAAAAAGTGAGTCCTAAAGCTGAGGAGCGATATTTGGGTTGGAGACTTGAAAGTCATTAAGACATGGCATGAAAGCAGAGACATAGTAGCAGATTGTCTAGGGAGAAAGGTGAAGTATAGACAAGCCTAGGACCTTGAGGCCAATAAAAGCTAAAGGATGAGTGCAGCAGAGAAACTCAAATGGTGACTAATGAGTAGCACAGAGAGGAAAGATTTATAGAGTTTTATACAAAGTATTTATATATTTGTTATTGTAGTTTACTTGTGTGATATAAATCATCTTTGACACATAGGCAAAAATCTATTTCTACATTTCATTTGAAAAGTACTAATTTTGTGGAGTGAAAAAGCATGTGTATTAGAATCCAAAGATCTAATTTAAGGGCTATATAATCAAGAACTCTGGGTGCATGAGAGAAAACTCAATTATGCAGACCCAAGGGAGTCAGAAAGGTCTTGACCTCAAGGTGGGCTACAATACAGCTGACATGAGAAGAAATGTATTCACTAGTCTGATGAATGTGTACATGAGCATATTTCAGACTGAAGGATAAGATTTGTTGACGCATGGTCTCCACCTTTTCACCTGTAAAAATGAGTTAATATCTACCCTGTTTAGCTATCCTAGGTATTAAATAAGGAAAACATATAATTCATAAAGTAAGGCTGCTGCTGCTGCTAAGTCGCTTTAGTCGTGTCTGACTCTATGTGACCCCACAGAAGGCAGCCCACCAGGCTTCTCCATCCAAGGGATTTTCCAGGCAAGAGTACTGGAGGGGGGTGTCATTGCCTTCTCCAAAGTAAGGCTGCTAGTACATGATAAATGCTTATTTTTTTTCAAATTGTGGTATATTTCATTTTTTAGTTATTATATAAGCTTGCTATTATTTATCTCATCACACGTATTCTTAGATTATATAGATTATATGTCTATTGAAGGCAAGAACCTGTGAGAATTTGTAATTCTTAAATCTAGGAAATTAAACATTGATAATGTTCTGTCCTTCACATGCTATAGAGCTTTCAGAAGATGTTAAAGTTACAGTATCTCCTCCTTTCCTCACAACTTTCTATTTTATTATATATACTATCTATCATTATAAGGTTTGAATTGTGCAGGAATTAGTCTTAAAGGACTTTAACTTCTAAGTGGTTTCAATTGAACTAAGAGCAATAGTTTTCTAAAGAAAATATTACTTTTCCTAAAGAGGCTGCTGTTTTAGTAACCATACAATAGAAGCAGAATGAAACTTTATGGTTAAGTAATTCTGTTTTGCAGTTATTTCTTTATTTAATACCTGAATAGCTGACTGTTGTCATCAAGATTTTCTGTCCCCCATTTGCCTTTGATATCTTCAATTACATGATTTTTAAGAAATTTTCTCAATAGCTGGATAGTCTGTTGCCTTGTAACTTCAGGACCAAAATTGCTATTAGTTCTTAATAAGTCATAAAGCCAGTCCACTGCTTCTCCTGCTGTAAAACAGTTGCCATATTTTTTGAAGTGTTGCCTATGTTTTCTTAGGGGCATTCCCACTCGAAAAGATGTGGTAATTTCATTCCACTGCAAAATGAAAGAAAAAAAAAGTTTTAAAAATCCACTAATTCCTTTCACATATTATTAAATCATTGAAATTCATGAAAAAATCACTTGTCTTATTTGTGCTATAATTTTTTTTACATCTCATACTAATTTCTTACTATTAATTACAGTGTTACAAGAATATTTTTATGTAATAGTTTTTGACTAAAACTACTTCATTGGCTGATCAGTTACTTAGGAAACCTAGGAATAATGGAGAACTGTAATGGACCTGCCTTTAGTCTTCAACAGAGAAAGCATTTATTCCTGTTTCTACAACTTCAACTAATATTAATGATATGATAGTAGCATTTGTGTCAGACATTACGCATTGCATTCATTACTTCACTTTAATTCTCACAATTCAATGAATGGGTACTATTATCATCCCATTTTCAGATATGGAATATGAAGCACTGAGATATTTAATAACTTGACCAAGGTCACACACCTGAAAACTCTAGAACCTGCACTCATAACTAAGCAGGCCAAACAAAACTTATGGCAGGCAGTAGTTTTACTGATAAAATACCTTTAGTATTAAAAAAAGTTTATATATTTACTAGTGAAGATCCCAATAAAGAACATAACAGATGGAGTAAATTAAAATTTAAGTCTATTGTTTGTTTAATGACACTATGACATATTTACATTTTAAAAAGATAATCACACTTTCAGAAATCTTTTTCAAATGACCCAAACTTTTGGGTTTGTGGCAGGTCTAAGAGTGGTGGTATAGAAGGTAGTGGTGATAAACATTTTTTTTTTTTTTGAGTACAATTGCTTTACAACCTTGAGTCAGTTTCTGCTGTACAATGAAGTGAATCAGCTATATGTATGCATATATCTCCTCCCTCTTGGACTTTCCTCCCACCTGTCCCCTATACCACCCATCTAGGTCAACAGAGCACCAAGTTGAGCTCCCTGTGTTATACAGCAGGTTCCCATTAGCTATCTATGGTAGTTGGGTTTCCCAGGTGGCTCGGTGGTAAAAGAATCTGCCTGCCAATGCAGGAGATGCAAGTTCAATCCCTGGGTCGGGAAGATCCCCTGGAGGAGGAACTGGCAATGTACTCCAGTATTCTTGCCTGGAGAATCCCATGGACAAAGACTGACAGGCTGCAATCCACGATGTTGCAAAGGGTTAGACATGACTGAGCATGCTCATGTGTATTTTATATATATATATATATATATATATATATCTCAATCCTAATTTCCCATTTCTTCCCACCCTCCCTTTGTCCACACCTCCATTCTCTATGTCTGTGTCTCTATTCCTGCTCCAGAAATAGGCTTCATCTGTATCATTTTTTCTAGATTCTACACATATGGGTTAATATAAAATATTTGTTTTTCTCACAGACAGCTCATAGAGCTCAATATCAAAAAACAAACAACCCAAGTCAAAAAATGGGTGGAAAGCCTAAGAAGACATTTCTTCAAAGAAGACATACAGATGGCCAATAAACACATGAAAATATGCTCAGTGAAAATGGACTTCTCTTGTGGCTCAGGTGGTAAACAATCTGCCTGCAATGCAGGAGACCCAGGTTCAATCCCTGGGTCGGGAAGATCCCCTGGAGAAGAATACATAGAGATGGCCCATGAACACATGAAAATATGCTCAACTTCACTGATTATTAGAGAAATGCAAATCAAAACTACAATAAGGTATCACCTCAAACCATCAGAGTGGCCATCATCAACAAAATCTACCGACAATGCAGGTGAAGGTGTGGAGAAAAGGAAACCACTGTTGGTAGGAATATAAACTGATACAGCCAAGTGGAGAACAGTATGG
>SJYA01000466.1:1246139-1288848 GCA_006410615.1 Neotragus moschatus
TATATATATATATATATATATATATATCTCAATCCTAATTTCCCATTTCTTCCCACCCTCCCTTTGTCCACACCTCCATTCTCTATGTCTGTGTCTCTATTCCTGCTCCAGAAATAGGCTTCATCTGTATCATTTTTTCTAGATTCTACACATATGGGTTAATATAAAATATTTGTTTTTCTCACAGACAGCTCATAGAGCTCAATATCAAAAAACAAACAACCCAAGTCAAAAAATGGGTGGAAAGCCTAAGAAGACATTTCTTCAAAGAAGACATACAGATGGCCAATAAACACATGAAAATATGCTCAGTGAAAATGGACTTCTCTTGTGGCTCAGGTGGTAAACAATCTGCCTGCAATGCAGGAGACCCAGGTTCAATCCCTGGGTCGGGAAGATCCCCTGGAGAAGAATACATAGAGATGGCCCATGAACACATGAAAATATGCTCAACTTCACTGATTATTAGAGAAATGCAAATCAAAACTACAATAAGGTATCACCTCAAACCATCAGAGTGGCCATCATCAACAAAATCTACCGACAATGCAGGTGAAGGTGTGGAGAAAAGGAAACCACTGTTGGTAGGAATATAAACTGATACAGCCAAGTGGAGAACAGTATGGAGATTCCTTCAAAAACTAAAAATAAAACTACCATATGACCCAGCAATCTCACCATTGGGCATACACCCTGAGAAAACCATAATTCAAAATGACACAGGTACTCCAATATTCATTGCCACACTATATTCAATAGCCAGGACATGGAAACAACTCAAATGTTCCATGACAAATGAAAGAATAAATAAGATGTGGTACATAGATAAAGCAGAACATATAACTTTTTAATTGAAAAAAGTCCTACATTAGAGGTGAAGAAATCTGATGTGTAAATCCAACTATGTTAGTAGTTGTTACGCTACCACTTCTCTAACCTATGTGGTCGCAACATCATAGCACAAAATTTAAGGGCTGAAAGCACAATAACGGTATTCTTTTCTTTATACACCTCCACATTTCATATGTTATTCAAGAAACTTATACTGAGCTGCAATTTATACAGAGAATAAGTTGTCTGTTATTCTACAGATAACAACACACTTTCACCTTCACTAACATCTACTCTGGACAACTCTCAGTTCTACTGACCTACCAGTGGGGAAACTGATGCTCACACAAGTGATCCTCCTAATGTCACATAACCAGTGGCACAGTATCCTCGTGGATTGATGATCCAAATACACAAGACACTATGTGCAAGTACAAATCCTGTGACTACCAACAGTGGCTCCAGATGAGTACTTAAAATAGTCTGAATTTTAGCTGTTAGAAATAGCTATTGAGTTGTATTCAGTCCATACATCCTGTATTTCATTCCACAGGACCGGCAAAATGAAGCTGTCACAATCTGATCCTACAAAACACTGGAACTCGTTCTAAATTCCCCTAAAATCCAGTTGGGGGTAGAAAATCTGGAGTGAGGAGCGTCTAAACTCAGAATATTCTAAGTCATCCCAGGAGACGCCGAAAACACCGAGAACAAAGTCGCTTAAGAAGTTGGGTCGACGCGCCTACCCCGGGAGCCTGGAGCAAAGGAGGGGGGCAGACTCTCAAAGGAGGGGGACAAGCATGTCCTGCAAAGGTCCGCGATACCCGAGAACTCCCTCATCCTCCTCTTCAGCGATCTCCTGGGCTTTGAGGCCCATCCCTATGCCCCAGGAAAAACTAAGCCTTCTCACGTAAAACCGGCCATCACCCCGCTGGCCAGTCTCGTCGTTCGCGCTGTCTTACCAGCTTGGTGGCCCGATAAGGGCCTGGAGGCACATCCCGATTCTCCATTCCGCCCACCGGGCCCAAGGGTCCCTCAGTGCCCGGTGCCCGGCATGGCAGCGGAAGGCGACACTCAGACGCCGATTCCCCGGGCGGCGACACGGATCCCCACAACCGTCGCCTCCGCCGTTGATTTGAATACCGCCGAGGGCTGCGCTGATTGGCTGAGCTGTCTGGCCACGTGACGCACCGCCCAGGCCCAGCCGCAGGGGGCGTGGGCTGTGGACTAGCTTCTGGATGCGGCGCAGGCGGGCTTGGCTGAGAAAAAGCTCATCTTCTCTCTCCCAGTGGGGTGAGACGGGCTCCCTACTTCACCTGGCTTCTCTGAAGTTGCTTGTCTGTCTTGCAGTCGTTGGCGAGGTGGAGTCATGCTCCCACACTCAGAACTGGTGAGGCGGTTTATTCCCCTACAGGATGTTTGGAGCCCAGCATTTGGCTTAAAGGAATTTGAAATTTGAAAAGAAAAAAACGAACAAACACAAGCCTTTTCTGCCTGGTCCCGCAGGGTCTCAGGCAGTTGGTTAGCAAGAGAAACAAACCTGGGGCGTAGCTTTTGGCCGAATGACCGCTAGGTTTTGCTTTTAGGAAGCTGCCTGGGTATAAGGGACCACAATTCCATCCTCCCCAATGCTGAAAGTAAGTTAACGCCCGCCGCCCCCCACCCCCCACAATGGTTGTTGGGTAGTAAAATGGAGCTTAGTAGTTTTCCATCAGTATACGGCTTGTGAAAGGTGATGCAAAACTTGCCAAATTGCTTCCCTTAAAATCTGTCTCATCAGACGAAAATCCTGGGTTTATTTAAATCATGGATACACAGAAACTAAAGTTCCCAGAACTTGCTCAGAATCTCATTTCCTGTTGGCATATCTCAGACTTCGTACTTTTAATAAACGTTCTATCACGAGTTTGAAACTGTTTTGGTGGTGGGAGTCCCTTAGTTCAGATACTGAGAAATTACCTGAATGAATAGAAGCCGTGGAAGAATTAATTGGGAATTAAACGACAATTTGAAAGGATAGACTATAGTAAAAAGGAGTGATAACAGAAAAATTTCAAGGGAGAACACGATGGTGTGATCACTCATCTAGAACCAGACATCTTGGAATGTAAAGTCAAGTGGGCATTAGAAAGCATCACTACCGAACAAAGCTAGTGGAGGTGAAAGCTAGTGGAGGTGATGGAATTCCAGTTGAGCTATTTCAAATCCTGAAAGATGATGCTGTGAAAGTGCTGCGCTCAGTATGCCAGCAAATTTGGAAAACTCAGCAGTGGCCGCAGGACTGGAAAAGGTCAGTTTTAATTCCAATCCCAAAGAAAGACGATGCCAAANCAATGTATGGCAAAATGAGTACAGTATTGTAAAGCAAAACAAACTAAAAAAAAAAAAGTTAAAAAAAAAAAAAGAAATAGACCTCTGTTAATTTACTTTTGTGGCCGAACCTAATCGTAATTGACAGAATAAACATCAACAAAGTAAAATGAAATGAATGCATCACCTCTTAAATGTAAAGAGACATAAAATATGATGAAACAAATTTTTCCATCTTGACAGAGATTATCTTAGTAAGTTTTCTCCACTTGTCTTGAAGTTTAATTTTTTTAACAAAAAATTGAATTATTTATTTATTTATTTTTGCAGAACACATGGAAGATTTATTAACATAAATTCTGAAGTTGCTAAAAAAAATGAAAGACATTTAATGACTCCATAGATGTATTCTTTTAAAACATAATAGACTGTAGTTTGTTCATTGCTCTATCTCTAGCTGCTGCTGAACAGTACATAGTAGTAACTTAATAAATAATTGGTGAACAGATGAGTTTTTTTTTATCACTAAAGAAAAGTTTATATATAGGTGGTATAATTAAATTATCTTTCCTAGGAAACATTTTATGAAATCTTTCTGCATATTTGTCCTTGAAAGTTATCCTTGAAATTTAGCCATTCCACCATGCTATGTTTAGACTTTGAGTTCAAGAGTATTGACTAGTATTTGGTATGATCTGAGGAAATTTCCAGTTCTCTTGTATTGCTCCAGCTTGTTTTCCTCCCTGCTTCTGAAACTAGTATTAATGATTATTTTATTTCCTGGCACTATCTTCTTTTTCTTGTCCATCCTCCTATAATTTTCATTTTATTATTATTTTCCGTTTAAGTTCTGAGAGAATTCTTCCACCTGAGCTTTAAATTCATTGGTCCAATTTCCTTTACTCTATGTTTTATGTGCTATGCTTAGTTGCTCAGTCGTGTCCAACTCTTTGCCACCCCGTGGACTGGGTAGCCCGCTAGGCTCCTCTGTCCATGGAGATTCTCTAAGCAAGAATACTGGAGTGGGTTGCCATGCCCTCCTCCAGGGGATCTTCCCAACTCAGGGATCGAACCCACGTCTCCCACACAGGCGGATTCTTTACCCTCTGAGTTACATAGTAACTCACTGTAAAACGCTCCAAAAGGATGTTCTTTGAACTGCTAGTGTTTTAATTGTGTACATTAATTTTCTTTATGTATTCTTATAAAAGATTTTGAAAATTTACCATCAGTAACTGATATGAGTGTCAGTGAAGCCTGGATCAGTCAGTTCAGATCAGTCAGTCAGTTGTGTCTGACTTTTTGCGATCCCATGGACTGGGGTCACACCCAGCTTCCCTGTCCATCACTAACTCTCGGAGCTTGCTTGAACTCATGTCGGATCGAGGTGCCATCCAACCAACTCATCCTCCATTGTCCTCTTCTCCTCCTGCCTTCTGTCTTTACCAGCATCAGGGTCTTTTCCAATGAGTCAGTTCTTTACATCAAGTAGCCAAAGTATTGGAGTTTCAGCTTTAGCATCAGTCCTTCCAATGAATATTCAGGACTGCTTTCCCTTATGATTGAGTGGTTTGATCTCCTTGCTGTCCAAGGGACTCTCAAGAGTCTTCTCCAACACCATAGTTCAAAAGCATCACTTCTTCAGTGCTCAGCTTTCTTTATGGTCCATCTCACATCCATGCATAACTACTGGAAAAACGATAGCTTTGGCTAGATGGACATTTGTTGGTAAAGTAATGTCTCTGCTTTTCAGAATGCTGTCTAGGTTTGTCATAGCTTTTCTTCCAAGGAGCAAGTAACTTTTAATTTCATGGCTGCAGTAAACCATCTGCCGTGGTTTTGAAGCCCCCCCCAAATAAAGTCTGTCACTGTTTCCATTGTTTCCTCATCTACTTGCCATGAAGTGATGGGACCAGATGCCATGATCTTAGACTTTTGAATCTTGAGTTTTAAGCTGGCTTTTTCACTCTCCTCTTTCACCTTCATAAAGAGGCTTTTTAGTTCCTCTTTGCTTTTTGCTATAAGAGCGGTGTCACCTGCATATCTGAGGTTATTGATATGTCTCCCTGAAATCTTGATTCCAGCTTGTGCTTTATCCAGTCTGGCATTTCTCTTGATGTACTCTGCATATAAGTTAAATAAGCAAGGGACAATATACAGCCTTGATGTACTCCTTTCCCAATTTGGAACCAGTCCCTTGTTCCATGTCCGGTTCTAACTGTTGCTTCTTGACCTGTGTACAGATTTCTCAGGAGACAGGTAAGGTGGTCTGATATTCCCATCTCTTGAAGAATTTTCCACAGTTTGTTGTGATTCAAAAAACCAGAGGCTTTAGCATAGTCAACGAAGCCACAGTAGATGTTTTTCTGGAATTCTTTTGCCTTTTCTATGATCCAACGGCTGTTGGCAATTTGATTCCTGGTTCCTCTCCTTTTCCTAAATCCAGCTTGAATATCTGGAAGTTCTCTATTCATTTACTGTTGAAGCCTGGCTTGGAGAATTTTGAGCATTACTTTGCTAGCATGTGAGATGATGCAATTGTGTGGTAGTTTTAACATACTTTCCCTGCCTTTCTTTTGGATTGGAATAAAAACTGATCTTTTTCAGTCCTGTGGCCACTGCTGAGTTTTCGAAATTTAGTGGCGTATTGAGCGCAGCACTCAATATCACCTTTTAGGATTTAAAATAGCTCAGCTGGAATTCCTTCACCTCCACTAGCTTTGTTCTTAGTGATGCTTCCTAAAGCCCACTGACTTCACACTCCAGGATGTCAGGCTCTAGGTGAGTAATCACACCATCATGGTTATTCTGGGTCATGATCTTCTTGTACAGTTCTGTGTATTCTTGCCACCTCTTCTTAATAAGTCTCTCACATTGCAGGTCTACCCCCATTGCAAGCATATTCTTTACCAGCTGAGCCACCAGGGAAGCCCAAGATTACTGGAGTGGTTAACCTATCCCTTCTTCATCACATCTTCTCAACCCAGGAATTGAAGTACGGTCTCTGGCATTGCAGGTGGATTCTTTTCCAGCTGAGCTACTAAGGAAGCTGGGTACATCCATGGAAATATTTTAAAATACCTACTTTTTACTTTCAACCATCCATGTCCAAATTCCTGCATCCTCAGGTATGCAGAAAAATACTATAGTTTAGGGTTGGAAGTATAGTTGACATTCATTGTTTTGTTTGGCACCTCACTCATTTCTTTTGAGAGTAGCATACTTCCTTATTTGGAATACTAATTATCCCACTGTGGCTTATATTCTGAAAGGACTCTTCCATCTTCCCCATGTCCAGCTGATTCATAGCAATTTGCTTCCTTGACTCAATGAGGTAGTCACAAGACCAAGCTGAGTTAAGCAGAGTCCTCTGAGATTTTTTTTCTAACTGGGTCAAGATGGAAGAGGTTTCCCTTTCTGGTGACTGAGAAGATATGAGCTAAGAGCCAGTGGTGGCTATAATTACAACTGAATGGAGTCTTCTGGTCTGTTAAAATGCACTGATTCAAAAAAGGAAAAGGAGAGCTAGCGAGTGCTTGTTTTAGTCTTCTGAGGCTAACTTATATTCCTGTAATTTGATTACACACTTCATAATTTTTCTTTTTAGTTTCTTTAGATCTTTGTCATGTAAATGTTACCAAACCATATTTGAATCCACTCACTGGGGTTCAGTAAAGCCAATCTACTGACACTGGGTTGTGCTAAAGGAAGTGCAGTGTTTATTACAGGTGCCAAACAAGGAGTGTGGTAGCTAATGTTTAAAAACCCCTAACTCTTCAACAGATTTCAGGGAAACAATTTTAAAGGCCAGGTGAGGGAGAGGAGCTGCATGGTAGGTGATCAGATTGTGTACCATTCTCTAATTGGTTGATGGTGAGGTTTCGCTTTTGTTTTTTAGTGTTTTGTCCTTCATGGGGAGTTTTCCTGAGACCTCTACTCTCCTGTCTAGTACACAGTAGATGGAAGTCCCTAACTCATTTCTCCAAAGCCTCTAGTAAAGCTCATGGTTTCAAATGCACTATCCAGGTCTACTGACTTTTGGAAGAGAAGTAGAAAGATGGGGTCTTATAGTTAGGCTGCTGTATTCTATATTTTTCTGTCTTGTGCTTGTGTTTAATAGAATACTTTACAGGAAATAAACATTTGAGATTGAAAGGACTGTGAAAAATTCAATTATGTGATTTTTTTTCCCTATGCAAAATTATATTAGCCAGTTTCCAAGAGAGCCCTGATGAGTCATGCTTCCTGGTATTTATGTCCTTGGGTCATCCCAACACAAACCAAGTTTGGCTAACCTCTGTAACCAGTAGGATATTGTATAAGTGACAGTGTTATTCTTGACACTAGATCAGAAAAGAAATTCCTGCTCAAATCTTGCCATCTCTTGGGTCTTTCACTTTGGGAGAAGTTTGCTGTCATATCCTGAAGACACTCAGGAAATCATTTGGAGAAGTTCCTGTGGAGGGGAGCTGAAGCCCTCTATTTAATAACCAGCACTGAATGAGTGAACCGCCGTAGGAACCTCCAGCCCCAGTTAGGCTTTGTATAGCTAGCTTTGGGGAGCATCTTGACTGCAGTCTTATGACAGTTCCTGAGTCAGAGCTACTAAGTCATATCTGAACTCCTGAACTATAGAAAATATACGTTTAAAACATTAAATGTTCATTGTCCTAAGCTATTAAGTTTTGAGAGAATTGTTACATAGCAATACATGATTAATATAAGATACTCATTTTTCTTAAGAAATCAACTGTATAAAGGGTAGTAGTATTTATTCTGATGGAAAAGGTAAGGGGAAGAACAAATATGAACAAAGCTTTCTTCATTGGATTTTTAAATTATGAGATGTTAATTATAAATTTAAATGCAGAAGTCAAATATGAAAGTGGACATAAGATTTTAAAATTTTATAGAGAGAACAGAATTACATAATGAAATTTGAAAAGAATCTATATATAGATTATATTTAAAATTATAGGAAGAGATGTGGACAGAGAATGGAGCTCATTACTGAGTCACAAGGAAGAAGAATTAGCAAAGAAGTCTGAGAAGAGACAGTCATTGAGATAGGAAAAGAAACTAGCCTGTGTATTAAGGAAGCCTAGAGGATAAACTCTCTCTAGAAGGGAGTGGGCCATCCTTTATAATGACCTGAAATATTGAGCAGGATTATTATAGTAGAGACATGTCTGTGGGAGTTGGTGACATGGAGGTCAGTAACACCTTCGTAAGAGCAGTCTTAGTGTAGTGGGGGAAAGAATGAAGCACAGTTGGAGTGACTTGACAAGAGAATGGGAATGAGGAGGTTAAGACAGACATCATAACAGGTTCATGAAGTTCTGCAGTGAAGATGCGGTGAGAAATATGAAGGTAGTTGGAAGAGGGGAGTTTATTTCTATTTTATGTGTTTATAATTAAAATAAAGATATAGGATATGAGACTACATTTGTAAGCTGATGGGAATAATTAACTTCAAGAAAATAATTGGTGATGCAGGAAAGGGGATAACTGTGAGAGCAAACCCCATAAAAGACTCAGAGGGAATGGAATTGTTGCAGGAAGGGAGACCCTTTCCAGGCCCCAGAGTGGCTCATCTATCTCTTGGAAATGAATTGTCCAAGGAGACATGTGCTGTGACTCACAAAGCAAGAGACTTTATTGGGAAGGGACAGCCAGGTGGAGAGCAGCAGGGTAAGGGAACCCAGGAGGACTGCTCCGCCACGTGGCTCACAGTCTTGGTTTTATGGGATTAGTTTCTGTGCTGTCTGTGGCCAGTCATTCTGATTCAGGATTCTTCCTGGTGGTGCATGCATTGCTCAGCCAAGATGGATTCCAGTGAGGAGGATTCTGGGAAGTTGATAGGACATGTGGTGTTTCCTTTTGCCCTTTCCCAAATTCTTCTAGTTGGTAATGGTTTATTAGTTCCATGTTCTTTACCAGACCTCCTGTGGTAAAATTACCATTCAAATAATTATTATGGTGTCTGGCCAGGGTGGGTGGTTTCAGTTAGTGTTTCCCCAACAGAATAGAAGTAAAGATGCTGGACTTTGATGGGAACAGAAATACTTCCTCTATTAAGAAGGCAATTGTGGGCCTTTTCCTTAGTAATACAAAGACTGTGGGAAGTGAAAGCATGTCAGAAAAGCTGTCTTGCCATCTCAACTCCTAGTCTATATACTTCATTGAAGGAATTAATCTCTGATACAGAGTTTTGATTGATTATTCATCAAAGGAATATATATTGAACTCCAACAAAGTAGAAGTTACTTAGGAAAAATGATAGAATATCTTTCTCTAAGAGATTAAAACCTACTTTGGAAGTGATCATACACATAAGTAATTCAGATGCAAGAATTTAATGGTTATAATGGAGATGTGTTCAAAGTGCATTGAAGCATAAGAGAAAGAAGGACCCAAGACTAAGGGGGAAGGCTGCTTAGCTGAGACTTAATGGAAACTATAAGGAAAAAATTCAAATTTGCAGTTGAGCTGGTTAACAACAGCCATAATAATAAAAATAGCAATGATGATTCGGAGACACCTCATTCATACATATATGAGAGAACACAATAAAAAGGTGATGATGAATCCTTTTCTTCCTGTGTTTTATGTGACTGCCTTCACACACTTGCATATTAGCTCTTTAGTGGGATATCCTTGGAGTTCTCTGTTTAGCTGCATGTAAGTGTAGGGCAACCCATTCCTGTGTTCATGCCTGGACAGTTCCATGGACAGAGGAGCCTGGTCAGACACAACTCTTTGTGCACACACACACAAGTGTATTGATTTAGACTGGATTGCTTGTAAATCACAATAGATTTAGAATCCCTTAGAGATAGGAAGTTGAACATTTCCTTAAAAACTAACACCGAGATCAAACAGTTTTAAAGTGGAAATTCTGCATGTTAGAATTTAAGTTAATTTCTGTCAAAACTGTATATTGTGTGTATGAATACACAGGTGTGTATATAAATTAAAATTCAAATTAAAAAACACTTGAGTGTATATAGGGTATACTATCTAATCAGAATTTTCTGTTTAATCAGAATGCTATTGGTTTTAATATTGTTGAACATCTTTCTAAAATAAATCACTTTCCTTTGAGGTCTTGTTAATACTTAAAAATGTGTATTAAAATTATAGGAAAAATTTTAAGTAATTTTCCATTTTATTTTGGTTAGGATTTTACTATACTTGAATACTACAGTGTTTAGGTCCTGCCCTCTCCCCCCACCTTGGGTTTCTGCTTTTATAATAATTCTAATGCATGATTGTGTGTGTGTGTGTGTGTGTGTGTGTGATGTATGATAGTAGGTAATACAGTTTTATAACTTATATTCTGATATTAATGTAGACCTTTCATTTTTTCCTTACAGCCATTCACATAAAATACTTTTATCTTATGTCTTCTTTTATTCTGTCTGCTTTTTTTTGCTTCATCCTTTGTCTCTTCTTGTGGAGAGGTAATAATAAGGAAGGAGGAAATTCTTCATATCATATGTCATTTTATAGACTTGTATTTTTCTGTGAACTTTAGTGCTAATTCTTTGTTCTCTTTTAACTCTGCTTAGTCAGTACTTTTACTATCCTCCAGGGAGTAATAATAATAATTAATGAATTTTAGTGAGTATATGTGGAAAATGCTAATATATTACCATCAAATGTCTGGATTCCCCTTTGTTTAATGTAGTTTTTGTGTTTTTCAGTGAAAAGTGATTCATTAGTAATCAATTGGTCTTTAGCTGTACAACTATACTAGTTTAAGATATGAATGTAATGATGTGTATATGTATGTATGAATCTCCAAATCAGAAAAAAAAATCCTTTGGTGTACTGCTTCATAACTATATTACATACATGGGAAATCTGGTAAACTCAGGGTATGACAAAAGCTTTGGTAGAAAGGAATTTATAAAGGAGGGGTGATGTTTTTGGTCAGAAAAGACTGCATGAAGACTGTAAATGACTCTTGTTTGCAGGAAATTCATAGAACAAGGAACATTTTCTCCTACAATAGTGGACATTTATTGATTGATTATACAATATCCCTTTCCCCTAGCCATCTTCCTTATGTGTGTGCTTACTCGCTCAGTGGCGTCTGGCTCTTTGTGATCCCGTGGTCTATAACCTGCTGATCTCCTCTGTCCATGGGGATTCTCCAGGCAAGAATACTGGAGTGGGTTGCCATGCGCTCCTCCAGAGGATCTTCCCAACCCAGGGATTAAATCCAGTCTCCCGCATTGCAGGCAGATTCTTTACCTTCTGAGCCACCAGAGAAGCCCTCAGATTTTACCTAGGACATCCACCCTTTTGGTGTATGGTCCATAAGTACAGGGAGCTGTACTACTGCCAACTAAGGGGGTAGCCCTGAATTGTCTTAAATGGAAAAGACCTTGATGCTGGGAAAGATTGAGGGCAGGAGGAAAAGGGAGTATAGAGGATGAGATGGTTGAATGGCATCATTGACTCAATGGACATGAGTTTGAGCAAACTGTGGGAGATAGTGAAGGACAGGGAAGCTTGGTGTGTGTGGTCCATGGGATCATAAAGAGCTGGACATGACTGAGACACTGAACAATAGCAACAACGACAAAATCTCCAATGATATACATATGCATATAATAATATGTATGTGGACTGCATAGAAAAGTCATAAAACCTGACTTTGGGAGATCCTGTGTAGGCTGTAACACCTGAGCTAATCTTGACAAATCAGTTGAAGTTATCCAGGTGAAGAAATGGAAAGAGGAAGTCTCCTGAGAAGGAGTAACTTATACAGAGTCATGGAGGTTTGTTAGTGTGGACTGTTTGTGTTAGTTGTTCACTCACATCTGACTCTTTGCAACCCTGTGGACTGCAGCCCACCAGGTTCCTCTGTCCGTGGAATTCTCCAGGCATAATTGCCATGCCCTTTTCCAGGGATCTTCCAGACACAGGGATCGGACCCCAGTCTCTCCTGCATTACAGGCAGATTCTTTACTGTTTGAGCTACCAGGGAATAGTTTTTATTTGACTAGGGCATATAGTGTAAGGAATTGAAGAGTGATATGAGGCTGGAGAGGTAAGCAATCCTCATGATGGGTTAGGATCATGAGGATGCTTATAGACTGTGTGCCGTTGCTGCTGCTAAGTTGCTTCAGTTGTGTCCGACTCTGTGCGACCTCATAGACGGCACCCACAAGGCTCTCCCGTGCCTGGGATTCTCCAGGCAAGAACACTGGAGTGGGTTGCCATTTCCTTCTCCAATGCATGAAAGTGAAAAGTGAAAGTGAAGTCACTCAATCATGTCGACTCTTCGCGACCCCATGGACTGCAGCCCACCAGGTTCCTCTGTCCATGGGATTTTCCAGGCAAGAGTACTGGAGTGGGTGCTATTGCCTTCTCCGATAGACTGTGTGAGAATTTCATATTATACTACTCCCCAATCTATTCTTGATTAACCTTGCTTCTGACTTTCAAATTCATTTTCCTATAGACGGTCACATTGCAGTTGGAATCTTTACATTTAGATTCTTCTTGTAGATGATCTTCCTATAGTCTTCCTACAGACGATCCTTCATGCACCCACTTAATTTTCCACTATATAGTTTTTAATCTCACCTTATAATAATGTAATTATCTTATGTATTGTATATATACCCATTTAAAACTCAGTGTTATAATTCTTGCTTTCAAATATCAAACATATTTTAAAGAACTACAGAGAATAGAAATAATCTGTTATATTTGCTCTTATATTTACCATTTCTCTTGCTCTTTCTTCATTCTCAATGCTGCAGGCATCTTCTGGGTATTTCTCTTCTGTCTGAAGAGGTTCCTTTAACAATTCTTTTGGAACAAATCTATTTGCAAGAAATTCTCATAGTTTAGTTATCTTCATCTGAGACTATGTATATTTTACTTTCATTCCTAAAAGATATCTTCTCTGTATATGAAATTCTGGTTTAAAAATTATGTTCTTTTAGCATTTTTAAAATGTTCCATTTCCTTCTGGCCTCCATGAGACAGTTGTTAATTTGAATAAGTATTTCCCTGTAAGTAATGCATTATTTCTCTCTGGCTGCTTTCATGGTATTTTCTTTGTCTATAGTTTTCATCAGTTCAGTTATGGTGAATGTGGGCAAAGCTTTGTTTGGGTTTACTGAATTTATTGAACTTGCAGATTTGTGCATTTTTCTCTACATTTGTGTAGTTTTCAACCATTATTTCTTCAAATATATATATGTATAGATCAAATTGCCAACATCCTCTGAATCATCAAAAAAGCGAGAGAGTTCCAGAAAAATATCTATGTCTGCTTTATTGACTATGCCAAAGACGTTGACTGTGTGGATCACAATAAACTGTGGAAAATTCTGAAGGAGACAGGAGTACCAGACCACTTGACTTGCTTCTTGAGAAACCTGTATGCAAGTCAGGAAGCAACAGTTAGAACTGGACATGGAACAACAGACTGGTTCCAAATAGGAAAAGGAGTACGTCAAGGCTGTATATTGTCACCCTGCTTATTTAACTTTTATACAGAGTACATCATGAGAAATGCTGGACTGGAAGAAGCACAAGCTAGAATCAAGATTTCCGGGAGAAATATCAATAACCTCAGATATGCAGATGACACCACCCTTATGGCAGAAAGTGAAGAGTAACTCAAAAGTCTCCTGATGAAAGTGAAAGTGGAGAGTGAAAAAGTTGTCTTAAAGCTCAGCTTTCAGAAAACGAAGATCATAGCATCTGGCCCATCACTTCATGGCAAATAGATGGGGAAACAGTGGCTGACTTTATTTTTTTAGGCTACAAAATCACTGCAGATAGTGATTGCAGCCATGGAGTTATAGCACTTACTCCTTGGAAGGAAAGTTATGACCAACTTAGACAGCATATTCAAAAGCAGAGACATTACTTTGTCAACAAAGGTCCATCTAGTCAAGGCTGTGATTTTCTCAGTAGTCATGTATGGATGTGAGAGTTGGACTATGAAGAAAGCTGAGCGCCGAAGAATTGATGTTTTTGAAGCATGGTATTGGAGAAGACTCTTGAGAGTCCCTTGGACTGCAAGGAGATCCAACCAGTCCATCCTAAAGGAGATCAGTCCTTGGTGTTCATTGGAAAAACTGATGTTGAAGCTGAAACTCCCTGGTGCGAAGAGCTGACTCATTTAAAGACCCAGATGCTGGGAGGGATTGGGGGCAGGAGGAGAAGGGGAGGACAGATGATGAGATGGTTGGATGGCATCACCAACTCAGTGGACGTGGGTTTGGGTGGACTCTGGGAGTTGGTGATGGACAGGGAGGCCTGGTGTGCTGTGGTTCATGGGATTGCAAAGAGTTGGGCATGACTGAGCAACTGAACTGATGATGAACTGATATATTTATATGATTTATTAGCAAACTTTGGCTTTACTCTGTCTGGGACTCATTAAATAATAATATCAGACCTTTTATTATTGTACCAGAGATTCCAGATTTTCCATTTAATTTTTTCATATTTTCCTGTTTTTCAGCTTCAGTTCAGTTCAGTCGCCTATTGATTTTCTTTCCCTCTGAGCGTTTTCTTGGTTATAAGCAAGTAATTTGGGGTTATATCTTAGACAGTTTAAATATTATGAAACTCTGGGTCTTGTTTATAATCCTATGAAAAATATTGATATTTTTATTTTTGCTAGCAGTTGCCCACTTTAAGTTAAAACCACAAATTGCAACCAGCTTTCTACTGGTTGTGGTTTCAAGGTCAATTCTGTTTTCAAAGGTTTTGTTCTGCAAAGAGTCCTTTTGTGTGTGTGTACCATTCACAGTGGCCAGTAAAGGATCCAGGCAGCGATCTAAATACTGATTCACTTCTCAGAGTTCTGTGTATGCTATTTCAGGTCAAACACACACATATGTGGGGCTTCCCTGGTAGTTTAGCTGGTAAAGAATCCACCTGCAATCCAGGAGATCCCCGGTTTGATTTCTGGGTCAGGAAGATCTCCTATGGAAGGGATAGGCTAGCTACCTACTCCAGTATTCTCGGGCTTCCCTGGTGCCTCAAACAGTAAAGAATCCACTGGCAATGCAGGACACCTGGGTTCAATCCCTGGATTGGGAAGATCCTCTGGAGAAGGAAAAGGCTACCCACTCTAATATTCTGGTGTGGAGTATCTCCATGGACAGAGGAGCCTGGCCGACTACATCCATGGGGTCACAAAGAGTCAGACTCTGAGCAACTAAGCACAGCACAGCACATACATATGCAGCTAGGGTTGAGCATTGTCGTTCATAAAAAAATTTATGGTGTGACTTTCCCACAATCTCTAGTCTGCAATATTTCCTGTACTTATGTATTTCCAGCGACTCCCCTGTTTTGGTCCTCTGGCCAGAAATATCTCTTTGTGTACTCCACTCTCATACTTCCTGTAACTCTATCTTCACTTGGCGCAAAGCAGCAAGAAGACAAAGGTGGGTGGATGGGAACGAATTGCCTTACCCTCTTTGTATGACAGATCATCTACAGGAGAGGAAAGTTCCCCTCACTTAGAATTTTAGACTCCCATACCTCTCATTGCCACCTTTGCCATGGTCTCTGAGCCACCATTGGAGCCTAGCCCCAGGGGGGCTAATGCATTAGAGAATGGAGAAAAAGGAAGAAAAACGGAGCTCTTGCTCTCTCTCTCTGAGTGTTAGGGCACACCTTTCCTGCTCCTTGAGCCAGAATTGCAGAAATTCTCTTTGCACTCATCTGTTCTTGACTAAATTCTATTTCTTGATTTTGGGCTGAGTTGAGTCCAGGCCAGGGGATGCCAGAGTAAAAGGAAAGTTAAAATTCAGTGTCAGTTTAGCGGTACTCTGATTTCTAGTTTTTCTTTCCCACTCTGTGTGCTGTACTTTAATTCTGACTCCTCAAGTAGCTCTGCGCTATGCATTCTGTTCAAGTTTTATAGCTGTGTTTGGTGCAATAGTGAATTATTAATAAATAATTGGTTGGTTAATTGTGGATGAGAGGTTACCATAACTTCTCAGTTTAGGAATTTTTCAATGAAATATATTTTGGAAATAATCTGTTTCCTTTTATTATGGAAAGTTTAATATCTCTCTTGTAAAAATCTTCTAGATATTAAACTGGTTGTCCTTTGTTATCATGAAAGAAATACTATTCTTCACATTATTGTTTACTCCACAAAGTATTTGCTACAGGTTTAGTATGTTACAGATTGTCAAAAAAAATTGCTTTATGTGTCTCTTTATTCTGAATAGGTTGTAATATATTCGTTAATGTGTTTCATTCAAAATGAAGCAAAATCCTAAGTGTGTCTGAAGAAACAATCAAAATGTTATACCATATAAAATCAACCACATAATATAAAATATTCTAGCAATCAAACAATCTCAACCATTTCAATAACATTTGTTCTTTAAAAATTCATGATGCAATAAATGAAATTTTCTTTTTTACTATAATGGCTTCCCTTTTCCTTAAAATATTGGGTTCATTCTTATACCTTAAAAGTAAATTTAAAATGAAATTCTTGTGTAAGTGGACATAGGAGTAAAGAACATTGTTTAGTCTTTTATTAGGTGAAAGAATTTATAACTAGAAACTGCTACTCAGGACACATGTTAACCATTGAGTATAGATGGAGAAAACTGTTTATTTGCATCAAACTTACCAAAACTCTAATTTATTTCTGGGTTGTTCCTTTATAAACTATATATAAGTTGCAGTTGACTTACTCCCTGAAAGAAAAGTTATGACTAAGCCTAGACAGCATATTAAAAAGCAGAGACATTACTTTGCCAACAAAGTTCTGTCTAGTCAAGGCTATGGTTTTTCCAGTGATCATGTATGGATGTAAGAGTTGGATTGTAAAAAGCTGAGTGCCGAAGAATTGATGCTTTTGAAGTGTGATATTGGACAAGACTCTTGAGAGTCCCTTGGACTGCAGGAGATCCAACAAATCCATCCTAAAGGAAATCAGTCCTGAATATTTATTGGAAGAACTGATGTTGAAGCTGAAACTCCAATACTTCACATCTGATGTGAAGAGTTGACTCACTGAAAAAGATCATGATGCCGGGAAAGATTGAAGGCAGGAGGAGAAGGGGACGACAGAGGATGAGATGGTTGGATGGCATCACCGACTCAATGGACATGAGTTTGAGCAAGCTCTGGGAGTTGGTGATGGACAGGGAAGCCTGGCATGCTGCAGTCCATGGGGTTGCAAAGAGTGGACATGACTGAGCAACTGAACTGACCTGAAGTGGCAGTTACAAGCAATTGTAAGGGCATTGTGTTGTAGTTGGTACTTTAAAGCTTGTGAACAGTTAATATTGTTCCATCTTAACTGCGTATCAGAGGCTTTAGACTTATCTGAAATTTAGTCCTTACAATGAATTCTAAAACCAGGAAACTTAGTGTCATGAATGCTGTAAAATGAGCTATTGGACTCTGAGAATCAGGCTGGGCAAGAATGAGTCTAGTTTATCTGCCTTCTCTTGTCGTCATCATGAGATTAATTAGGTTGGATGCCTGCTTCCTAAAATCCTAAACTTTGAGTAGGCATTCATTTCCTAGGGACCATGATGCTTTTAATCATAGTCTTAGTGTTAACATTAATTCTAAGATTCTCCAGGAGTACCTATCAGGAAATGACAAACTTTTGTTAGACTACAAATTTTTGACTCTTTTATAAGTAATCTTTCCTGTTGAAGCTTTCATATATTGCTTCAGTAAATATTTATTGACTGCTTACTGTGTTCTGGGACTTTGCTAGATATTGCTAAATTAGTCAGTAAAACATAGTTTGAGTCAGACTTATTTAAAATCTAGCAGGAAATAGAAGCCAATAATATAAAGTTTAACTTGTGTTGTGATAGAAGTATATCGCTTAGGAGTATAGAAGAACACTTAACTCAAAGAAGGCCTAGGATAACACTCAAGACCAAGAACAAATCAGCCAAGTGAAGGAATGATTGAAGCTCTCTTTGATTTGTGACTAACTTAGCCTGAGATCTCCTGACACCTTTCACTTATAAATAGTGATGCTTTATGATTCTAATTCAATGTTATTTTGTACCTCTTAAAGAATGAGTGCCCAGAAGTGTTTACATACTTTTTTCTATGCTGATGACATGGACCTTATTAATATAATATTAATATAATTGTATTTATAATATAATTAAAATGTAATATTTATATTTATAATATAATTATAAGTATAATTATATTTAATTATATTATTAATATAATCATGTTCAGATACAAATGAATAAAACAGTGATTTATCATAAAGAAATGTTATAATTACCAGTTAATAAATGATTTTATATGTGTACAGTCTCCTAAATCAAGTTTTTTGTAATAATTCTTAAGGAAATCTGTGAGCAGCTTTCATTTACTGTTTTCTCATCTGACAGTAGATTCATGGATCTATTTGCTTGTCTTGCAGTTTTGTTTCTAGAGCCCTTCCATTCTTTTTTGTCCTTTATGATGAAGGTTTAGAAATGTTCATGTGAAATGTCAGTCCCATTTTTGTTAGATTCTTTACCTAGTTTATCCTCAGTTTTCCAGAAAAATCACTGCTTTCAAGGATAGTATATGTTCATTTAATGTCTCTGATACCTTATTCTCAGGTATCTTTTGCTTTCTTTTCTCCTTTTATGACTAGAAGTTTCATTTCTGAGTTTATTCCTTCTGGTTAGTATCTTGATATTTTCCTACAGCATAGTAAGATAAAAACAAATAATCTTGTTTAGCTGGACAAGATGAATGATTGAATAAAATGAAAGGAAAATATAGAATTCGTAGCCTTCAGGAGAGGAAGATCATGGCTTAAAGGTAATGGTGGCAATGAATATTTCTGTCTTCATGGAGAGAAAGGCTTTGAGTGGTCAAAATAATTTATTTCCAGGTTATTTTCAAGTGAACTCCAGACCAAGGGGAGAGTGACGGCACATGGGAACCAAGGTACTCTGACAGAGAACTTGGATATTACAAAATGTACAACTTTGTGGCCTTCTACTAAGTGGGGTGCTTCAGTTTAGTTCAGTTGCTCAGTTATATCCGACTCTTTGCAACCCCATGGACTGCAGCACTTCCCTGTCCATCATCAACTCCCGGAGCTTACTCAGACTCATGTCTATCGAGTTGGTGATGCCATAAACCATCGCATCCTCTGTCATCCCATTCTCCTCCTGCCTTCATTCTTTCCCAGCATCACATTGTTTTCCAATGAGTCATTTCTTTCCATCAGGGGGCCAAAGTGTTGGAGTTTCAGCTTCAGCATCAGTCCTTCCAATGAATATTTAGAGCTGATTTCCTTTAGGATTGACTGGTTTGATCTCCTTACAGTCCAAGGGACTCTCAAGAGTTTTCTCCAACATCACAGTTCAAAAGCATCAATTCTTCAGTTCTCAGCTTTCTTTATAGTCCAACTCTCACATCCATACATGACTACTGGAAAAACCACAGCTTTGACTAGATGGATCTTTTTTGGCAAAGTAATGTCTCTGGTTTTTAAATGCTGTAGACTGGGTCAAGTCACTATATAGAGCTGAATTTTTGTTGTTTTTATTATTATGATACCTAGTATTAGTATTAAACAATGAGTACCCTATGATTAATAGCCTAAGACAAAAAATGAGACAGCTAGCTTTTCACTTAAAGCAATTTCTAGTCTGTTATTACTCAGTTGCTTAGTTTCAAGACTTTATTGCCTCTTTAAATCATAATTAATATAGATAATTTGATACATTTCTGCTTCCTAATCACTGCTTATGCAAGCACTCAGAATATTTTATAATCCAATTTTATATTACTATCATATTTGTCTTATAAATGGAAAGAATTAGTATTTCTCTTTTGGTGAGAGAATTCTCATTATGGTAGTTTAATAATGCAATACTGAGTTAAGCCAAAAAATTAAAATTATAGTATACATCAGTATTAAGAAATGTACACATTTTTGAATATCTTAATGATGGCAAAATTGAAGAATAAGAAGTGATTTTAACATTTATAAATTCAATATCCTGGAGCATGTTTTATGTTTGAAAATTGCTTAAAATTTTCATTACAAAGTTTTAAGGGCATTTTCTATTTTGATTGTATAAAATAGAACAAGGATAACCCAGAGATTTACAACTTCTCAGTACATTGCATTCACTTAGTTCCATTCAAAATGCATAGCTCTAAAAAGAGTATGTGAAGATTCAGTACTTGCCTTTCAAAGAGTTTACACTTTTCAAAAACAAGGATAATTTCAATATCGTTCCATGATAGGTGCTTTAATCAGGGCATGCACAGTGTGCTATGGGTTCATATAAGAGAGACTTAAACTTATCTTGAATATGATATCTTCCCTAGGAAGAGCTTCCTGCCTTATGAAATATAGCACAGTTTGGGGGAGTCTTGAATACATACTCTGTAGAAGCTGCAATAACAGTAAGAAATGACTGATCTACCCTGGGATAAGAGTGCCTACATTGGAAGGCTGGGTAACTTGGAAAACACTGGTAGATGCCTTATGCCAAAGAAGTAAATCAAAGATTGGAGACTTTGATTACAGTTGAGAGACTGCAATGCTAACAACTTAGTGATTTAGCATCTCTGCAATGTTCCTATTGAGATAGGACTTCTTGTGGAGTTTGTGGGCTATGTGTCCATGTCTCCCCTTCACCTTTCCTCCCACCACATCAGTCACCAAAAGACAGGGGAAAGTGAATCTGGGACAATCAGGTGGGAGTAAATCCTAAGAAAGAGTAGAGATGATGTATCAAACAGCTAAGTTTTGCTTAAGCTGCAGAATGCTTGTAGTTCATTTTACATGTGCCTGATGTCGAGGGACTGCTCAGATACACGGGAAAGAGTTTTGTAGAAAATGGTAGAGCTTCTACCACCTCACTGGGTGTCTGAGAATGTCATTGAAAAGTGTCCAGCATGATGTGCTCTCAGTTGGCCTGGAATTTTAGGCAGAGTGGACTTGTGTGTTTGAAAGGTTGTACCATGGCCCAGCTCTAATCAAGTGTTAGGTAAAGTTGAGTAGAGAGACCTGGGCTTCAAAAGACCAGAGTGGAGACATTTCTTTCCATTTCATTTTTTCATGAGGCTTTGTTTCTTGCAGGGATTTTTTCTAAAACCAAGAGGTTTTGATTCTCCATTAACAAAGTCAACTTCCTGGAAATAATGCTATTGTGCATTCTGAAAAATATGATTCTGAAAGTGTTGGGTAGTTGTTGCTGGTGATAAGGATGGCATTGTGGAATATCCCAGATGTAAAACATTCAATCATTTTATTGGAGAGGTTAACAAATTTTATGGGGGCACACATTTAGTTTGGTTTGGTGCTAATAGGAAGGTGAAACTTCACTTTGATATATACCATAAAATCTTTTCTATTTTTGTACCTTTAACTTGAATGAAAATTATTATAACTGCAAATAAGTGCATGATAAAATAAACCACACAAGAAGTATAGAATAATTCTAGAGTCGGGGAGATTGCTGATGAGTTAGAGAAAGTTTCTTTAAGAAAGTGAATGAGCTCTTTCTTGAAGGAGGTTACAGGTACAGATTGGTGCCTATGTTATAATTTGTACTGGACAACTCATTTAAGCTTTTCAAAGGATTTTCACATTTATCATCCCACATTATCCAGACAAAAATTCTGTAACAGTTATCATACCAATTGGAGTAATAAACTAAGCCATAAAGAAGTCAGGTATTATCTAAGGACATATTTTGTTACTGAATATCTGAGACTTGGACCCAAATCCCCTTTGTTCTGATCTGTTTTATTTCCATAGGATTTAGTCTCTTTCTTATTGTATCCCTCATTATTTAAGTAACAAATAGAATCCTGTATATTCTGATACTTTTACTGACTGTTAAAAGTTCAAAACTACAAGGACAATAAACTAAGAAAATAGTTAAAAGTGCTGCTACTGCTGCTAAGTCATTTCACTTGTGTCCAACTCTGTGTGACCCCATTGATGGCAGCCCACCAGGCTCCCCCGTCCCTGGGATTCTCCAGGCAAGAACATTGGAGTGGGTTAAGTAGTTATTAAAGAAAAACGGATATTTCTGAGTTAGTCCCTAGAAGTTTGGAAAAATGAATTATCATCAAAGATCAGATCAACTTGGGCAGGTAAAGTACATTAATATAACAGTGACCTTTCAACCTTTCCCAGTTCTGCTCATGAGACTTCACATAGACAACTTTTTCTCTTGACTGGTAGTGTAAGCGAAATGTCGAAGTTCTGTCCCCCACTCCTTTTGCCATGTTTGCCTTGGGAATGAAACTGGGAGTGGATTTATTGTCCTAGTTCTCAGTACTGAGGCCAGGAACTGTTAGAGAGGTGCTGAGCTGTCAGCATCAGCTCTAGCTTTCTCAAAATGGAGGGAGCTTGGCTCACCACTAATTCTTCCTTGTGGTTATTACCGTTGACGAGCTACTACTCATGAGCTGGTTAAGAATGAAACTTACACGCTCAGCAGAGCACTGTCACATTTCGCACATTATCATCATCCTGATTTTTTTTGTCTGTAGGATTTGAAACTCTGCAATCTGTCTTTTATCACAGCTTCCTCTTCCTCCCTCCCTCCCCTAGCTTCCAACATTTTTGCTTCTCTTGGGCTTTTACTTCATCGTTGTCTTTTGACTTTGCTCTGGATATTTTAATAGATAACAAGGCTTCTGCTTTTGGAAAATAAAGGAAAAAAGATAAAATTTTATCTGTCAAGAAGCTCACAGACTAGTGGGATAGGCAAAAAAGGAGCCAGATAATGACAAAACCATGTGGCAACTTCAGTTGGACATTTATATTACTTTTATATTGCTATGCAACAAATTCATTTCAATTCCAAGGAAAGGCAATGCCAAAGAATGTTCAAACTACTGTACAATTTCACTCATCTCACCTGCCAGCAAGATTATTCTCAAAATCTTTCAAGCTAGGCTTCAGTAGTATGTGAACCGAGAACTTGCAGATGTAAAAACTGGATTTAGAAAAGGCAGAGGAATCAGAGATCAAATTGCCAACATATGCTAGATTGTAGAAAAATAAGGTAATTCCCAAAAAACATATACTTTCCCTTCATTGAGTATGATAACATCTTTGCCTGTGTGGATAACAGCAAACTGTGGAATATTCTTAATGAGATAGGAATACCAGAGCATATTACCTGCCTCCTGAGAAATCTGATGCAACACAAGAAGCAACAGTTAGAACTGGACATGGGACAACCGACTGGTTCCAAATTGGGAAAGAAATACTTCAAGGCTGTATATTGTTAGCCTGCTTATTTAACTTGTATGTAGAGTACATCATGAGAAGTGTCAGGTTGGATGAATTACAATCTGGAATCAAGATTACTGGGAGAAATATCAAAAACCTCAGTGCAGATGATATCATTTTAATGGCAGAAAGTAAAGAGAAACTAAAGAACCTCTTGATGAAGGTGAAAGAGGAGAGTGAAAAAGCTGGCTTAAAACTCAACATTAAAAAAATGAACATCATGGCATCCTGTCCTACCACTTCATGGCAAATAGATGAGATAAATGTGGAAACGGCATTAGAGTTCATTTTCTTGGGCTCCAAAATCAATGTGGACAGTGACTGCAGCCATGAAATTAAAAGACACTTCCTCTTTGGAGAAATAGCAGTGATAAATCTAGACAGTGTANTGAACATCATGGCATCCTGTCCTACCACTTCATGGCAAATAGATGAGATAAATGTGGAAACGGCATTAGAGTTCATTTTCTTGGGCTCCAAAATCAATGTGGACAGTGACTGCAGCCATGAAATTAAAAGACACTTCCTCTTTGGAGAAATAGCAGTGATAAATCTAGACAGTGTATTGAAAAGCAGAGACATCACTTTGCTGAACGAAGGTCCATCTAGTCAAAGCTATGGTTTTTCCACTAGTCATGTATGGATGTTCTTTGCTGCTGTAACTTGGAGTCCACCTTTACTTTCTTATAAGGAGGGCCTCTCCATAGGGAGCCCACAGCATGTCAGTGTTATCTGGCTTTATCCGAGTAAGCAGGTGAGAGTACAAGAGTGCCAGCAAGATAGCAGTCAGATTTTTTGTAATTTAATCTTGGAAGTGACATTTATCACTGTTGTCCTGTTCTGTTTGTTAGAAGCAAGTCACTAGGTTGAGCCCATACTCGAGGGAAGAGATTAGCCAAAGACAGGAGGTAGAGATCATTGGGGGACCATTTCAGAAATTGCCTAAAATACCTGGAATAAAATATCTGTCAAAAAGTCCATAAATTTCTTCTTGTAGGTGATGAGTATATTTTTCAGATCAGAAAGTGACTTAGAATTAATGATTGAAATAGCAAGTTATCTCACTTCTGTTTAGGTTCAGAGTGTTCTAGATTGGATGCCCTGAAAGGGCTAGAAACACTGAGGCATGTTGAGGTGACAAACATTTATTGAAAGGCTATGTACAAAAAATTGTGTTGGGTGCCTTCATACTTTTGTTCAATCTTCAAAAAGTGTTGCATGGAAAAGAGTTAGTCTAGAGGGTAGAGCTTCTATATGGGTTGTGCCCTGCCCAACCCTCAGGTCACTACCCATAGTGTAAGCAGCATCTGTTGGGAGTGTGCACATAGTGGATGGATGATTTTAGTGGTTACAGCCTTGTGCCTGGAGTGAGCACTTTCTTACTAGTGATGTTATTTTGTCAAATTAATTAATGTCTATAAATCTTAGTTTCATCATCTTCAAAATAAGGAATTATTAAATTTCAGGATTGTTATGAGGATTGCATGAGAACATCATCACCATCATCATCAATTATGCAGTGCTTACTAACATTCAGGCATTCTTCTCAGCATTTTGAATATACTGACTTTCATAGTCACCACATAATGAAGGTATTTTTATGGCTCATTTTTACCAATGAGGAAACTAAGTCATGGAAAGGTTAGGAAATTTGCCTAAGGTCACAGAGCTGGGAAAAGTACAACTCTATAGTCTGTGTTTTTGATGTTATCTTTCATGTGGAGGTGGGCACAACAAAGGACAGAAATGGTATGGATCTAACAGAAGCAGAAGATATTAAGAAGAGGTGGCAACAATACATAGAAGAACTGTACAAAAAATATCTTCATGACCCAGATAACCTCAACGGTGTGATCACTCACCTAGAGCCAGACATCCTGGAATGCAAAGTCAAGTGGGCCTTAGAAAGCATCACTACGAACAAAGCTAGTGGAGGTGATGGAATTCCAGTTGAGCTATTTCAAATCCTTAAAGATGATTCTGTTAAAGTGCTGGACTCAATATTCCAGCAAATATGGAAAAGTCAGCAGTGGCCACAGGACTGGAAAAGGTCAGTTTTCATTCTAATCCCAAAGAAAGGCAAGGCCAAAGAATGTTTAAACTTCCGCACAATTGCACTCATCTCACACACTAGCAAAGTAATGTTCAAAATTTTCCAAACAGAGTATGTTAACTGTGAACTTTGAGATGTTCAAGGTGGTTTTAGAAAAAGCAGAGAAACCAGAGATCAAATTGCCAGCATCTGTTGGATTATTGAAAAAGCAAGAGAGTTCCAGAAAAATATCTACTTCTGCTTTATTGACTATGCCAAAGCCTTTGACTGTGTGGATCACGATAAATTGTGGAAAAATCTGAAAGAGATGGGAATGCCAGACCACCTGACCTTCCTCCTGGGAAATCTGTATGCAGGTCAAGAAGCAACAGTTAGAACTGGACATGGAACAACAGACTGGTTCCAAATTGGGAAAGGAGTACATCAAGGCTGTATATTGTCACCCTGCTTATTTAACTTATAGGCAGAATACATCATGAGAAATGCTGGACTGGATGAAGCACAAACTGGAATCAAGATTTCTAGGAGAATATCAATAACCTCAGATATGCAGAAGACACCATCCTTATGGCAGAAAGCGAAGAAGAACTAAAGAGCCTCTTGATGAAAGTGAAAGAGGAGAGTGAAGAAGCTGGCTTAAAACTCAGCATTCAGAAAACTAAGATCATGGCATTCAGGCCCATTACTTCATGGCAAATAGATGGGGAAACAGTGGAAACAGTGACAAACATTATTTTTCTGGGCTCCAAAATCACTGCAGATGGTTTACTGCATCCATGAAATTAAAAGACAGTTGTTCCTTGGAAGAAAAGCTATGACCAACCTAGACAGCATATTAAAAAGCAGAGACATTACTTTGCCAACAAAGGTCCTTCTAGTCAAAGCTATGGTTTTCCAGTAGTCATGTATGGATGTGAGAGTTGAACTATAAAGAAAGCTGAGCACCAAAGAATTGATGCTTTTGAAGTGTGGTGTTGGAGAAGACTCTTGAGAGTCCCTTGGACTTAAGGAGATCCAATCAGTCCATCCTAAAGGAAATCAGTCATGAATATTCATCTGAAGGATTGATGCTGAAGCTGACACTCCAATACTTTGGCCACCTGATGCGAAGTACTGACTCATTGGAAATGATCCTGATGCTGGGAAAGATTTAAGGCAGGAGGAGAAGGGGACTACACAGGATGAGATGGTTGGATGGCATCGCCGACTTGATGGGCATGAGTTTGAGCAAGCTCTGGGAGGTATTGATGGATAGGGATGCCTGTTGTGCTGCAGTCCATGGTATCCCAAAGAGTCAAACACGACTGAGGGACTGAACTGAACTGATACTAACTCTGAAGAGGTCTTAGTCTAGAGGAAAGCAACCTGGATAAGCTCTTTCGGGCGTTGCTATATTGTAATGCGGCACAAATACTGCTTTGTATAAGAATTGTAGACCATCACGAAAACCATAAATTTTATATTATATAAAATATATATAAGAAGGACTGGAAGTATATATTTTAGAAGGCTTCTATCAGATTCACTAAAATAGTATCAATTTGATGTTATCATGAGTAAGCTTAAGGTATCTGGAAAATTGTTTTATATTATTGCACACCATATTCCTGAGCAGTGCAAGTTAAATGAGGTATGACTATATAGAAAGAGGTTTACTGAATGCAGTAGCTTTGGACATTTAGGTATGAAGTGAACCTCAGCATTTCTTAGTTCAGTTTCCTTCATCCTACTGAAACTATAGAATATTCTGTAGCCCATGAAGTGGATTATGTTAAAAGAAAGTGATCCACAAAATAGGCTTCTGTTTTCAAAATGATATGCAGAATCATCCACTTGTTGTAGCCTTTCCATATAGGTTTGCATATATAATAGTATATTCATGTACTTTATTTTGTGCTGCTCTCAAGGAATAGAGAATGGAGCTTGTAGGTGAAGTGTTAGTTCTTAAGGAAAACAAGCATTTTATCTGCGAAGACATAGCTACCCCCACAAAGTCTTATGCTGTTATAAATTCATATTCTCATCCTAAATTGGCTCTCAACACTGATTGGGAAGAAAAAAAAATCATATTTCTGCAATCATCTCACTGTCCTCATTTTGCAAAACACTTAAATTAACCTCTCATTTTTATTCATTGTCTTGCTTTTCTACTTTAAGCGTTTTCAGAATTTCCCTTCCTTCTTACTTCGTGTATCTCTAAATAATAACATCTATTTTCCTACAATTAAAAATGTTCAGAAAGCATTTTAATGAATTCAGTTAAACAAGTGGACATTGGAATCAGAGCTACTTTTGTTTAGATGCTTGTTTTGTTGTTTACTAGCTGGGAAACTAAGGAAAGATTCTCAAATTCTCTAAAATTTCATTTTACTTCTATGTAAAACAGGTATAAAAGTGATACCCTAGGTACATTAGGATGTTCTAAGGATTAAATTATATAACTCATATAGTACTCTTAGTATAGTGCCTGGCAGGTAGTAAGAGGTCAATAAATGTTAATTATTATTGTTAATGCTACTATTATTTTTAATATATTTTGTTACTATTACTTGTTGGTGATAGTATTTTTCAGTGCTAAGAGCTTTCAGCTCTGTGCCTTCAGTTTGGATATCTTTTCTGGGATTCAGGCCTGCCTGTGTCCCACATCTAACTTTTAACAAAACATCTGCTCACTCGATTTTTATTGCTGATACCTTTACTTAAGATGTGGGCCAAACTCTGGGGAGAGCAAGGTCATTCGTTCACTTTGCTTAATATAATGGTGACTAGACTGTTTCACTTTCCAGGTACTTTTCAGTCACCAAAACAGTCTTATTTCTGCATTTACCATACAGTCTTGTATATTTTAAGACTGATTTCAAACTCAATTCATCCTTTTTTCTTTAGAAGAGAGCTAGGTTTATCGGTGTCTTCAGCAGCTTGGAACAGAGTTTCTCCATCTGCCGCCTCCTCCTAGGTGCTAGTTTCTCATTTTAGGTTCTGGTGGACAGAAGGAGAGAGAAAAGGCAAACTTCTCTTTATTGAACTAGGGGTGAAAAGCCATTTGGTTACTTGTTAATTGATGAGGTGTTTGGCTCATGTTGATCATTTCTGTCATGGGACCCAGGAGGGTCCTGTTCAAGTTCCCTGCTGATTCCCTGATATGGGAGATCTAGCTCTGACTTGGAGAAGGCAATGACATCCCACTCCAGTACTCTTGCCTGGAAAATCCCATGGACGGAGGAGCCTGGTGGGCTGCAGTCCATGGGGTCACTAAGAGTCGAACATGACTGAGTGTCTTCACTTTCATTTTTCACTTGCATGCATTGGAGAAGGAAATGGCAACCCACTCCAGTGTTCTTGCCTGGAGAATCCCAGGGACGGGGGAGCCTGGTTGGCTGCCATCTATGGGGTTGCACAAAGTCGGACACAACTGAAGCGACTTAGCAGCAGCAGCAGCAGCAGCTCTGACTTGGTATTTTCCACATCCTTTACCCTTCAGTTCAGTTAACCCACTCAGTTGTGTCCAACTCTTTGCAACCCCATGGACTGCCACACACTAGGTTTCCCTGTCCATCACCAACTCCTGGAGCTTGCTCAAACTGATGTCCATCAAGTCAGTGATGCCATCCAACCATCTTATCCTCTATCATCCCTTTCTCCTCCTGCCTTCAATCTTGCCCAGAATCAGGATCTTTTCCAATGAGTCAGCTCTTCGCATCAGGTGACCAAAATATTAGAGTGTCAGCTTCAGCATCAGTCCTTCCAATGAATATTTGGGACTGATTTTCTTTAGGAGTGACTGGTTTGATCTCCTTGCAGTCCAAGGGACTCTCAAGAGTCTTCTCCAACACCACAGTTCAAAAGCATCAATTCTTTGGTTCTCAGCTTTCTTTATAGTCCAACTCTCACATACACTGGACTACTGGAAAGACCACAGCTTTGACTAGATGGACCTTTGATGGCAAAGTAATGTCTCTGTTTTTGAATATGCTGTCTAGGTTAGTCATAGCTTTCTTCCAAGGAGCAAGCATCTTTTAATTTCACGGCTGCAGTCACCATCTGCAGTGATTTTGAAGCTGAAAAAAATAANACACTGGACTACTGGAAAGACCACAGCTTTGACTAGATGGACCTTTGATGGCAAAGTAATGTCTCTGTTTTTGAATATGCTGTCTAGGTTAGTCATAGCTTTCTTCCAAGGAGCAAGCATCTTTTAATTTCACGGCTGCAGTCACCATCTGCAGTGATTTTGAAGCTGAAAAAAATAATGTCTGTCACTGTTTCCCCATCTATTTGTTATGAAGTGATGGGACTGGATGCCACAAATTTAGTTTTATGAATGTTGAGTTTTAAGCCTACTTTTCCACACTCCTCTTTCACTTTAAGCTTATCCCGGAGAACCTTCCTGCTGAGAGTCCCCTTGGGAGAAGTTCTCCCAAGATAGCTCAAACCCAGCAACTTTCTAAAATATTCTCTTCACTCCATCTTAACAATAGGTGAAGTTTCACTTTCCCCTCTTTTTTTACCCCTGTTCTTTTTTCCTTTTTCCCTATGGTGATCCAGGGACAAATTAGTGAATCTGCTGGTTACACAGTGTACAATTGGGGAACAAAATATTTTTCTCCTTTTCTTGAGAAATCCTGCTATTGAATAAGTAATTCTCTCAAAGCTCCCAATTTCCAGTAGATTTGGAAGGATAATCACTCCTATAGGCTTGTGTTGAGAAAGAAAGAAAATAGTCTTTTGTCTTGGACACTGCTTATCACCACCTGTCTTCATGTATTTTGACTATCAGAGATGATGGGCAATAGATATGGAAGAGAAGATGCTTGGATTCTTGCCTCTCATTAAGCCTTGAAAATGTGTCTGGCCCCAACTGCTAGTAACCACTGAGCTTAGTATGCAAGAACTTTGTATGTTTTGCATATAATTTTGAGTCTTTGTAGCAATTTCTAGAAAACAGAACAAAATCTCTTATGGACCTCTGTTACACTCAACTAGAAATTGTCAGTATCAGAGATCTGGGATCATTATTCTCCTGTTTTGATTTTGTATCTTCAGGGTCTAACATAATATCTGCAAAATAAATATTTGTTGAATGAATGAAAAGCCAAACATAATACAAAGAAAATATCATCCTAAACTCTTTACCACACAACAGATAAAAAACACAGTCCTGGAAATTGACACCCAAAGAAATTGCTAATGTCTTCTTTATACTGTAAAACACCCAAAGTTCTTAAATTGGTCCCTCTGTTACCGTTGTATTTATTGTATAGATTTCTATACTTTATGCTTTGCTTTCACTTTCTATTTATTAAATAATTACTTTATGAGAACTTTGGGAATAAATTTAAAACTTTACTGTATTTCTACATAGAGTTCTGTTGCAATATAATGATGTGAAATGATCTCAGATCTACTTAGGGTTCTTAAAAGACACAGTTCAAAAAATATTTTTATTTTTGTTCATTCTTTCCCAAATCACATTAAAATGGTCCTTTTGGCACTTAAGTGATTTTGTAAGAGTTTTATACTCACTTTAAAATGCCAGATTATTTTCCTAGTTTTTAAAATTTCTTTTTTGAAAATGATTTCCAAGCAAAGAACTCAAGAGAAAATTTAAATCTAAATTCAGTCCATCAGAGAAATATGAATAAAATTTGATGCAAAATACTAAATTACATGTTTTGTAATTCCTGACAAATTTTGGCAGTACTACTGGATTTTTCAAGTAGATTTACCTGGGAAACCATCCATGAACCATCTTGAGTTACATTTGCTTTATCACTTGATATAAGCAAATCACTACATATCGTTTTTAAAAACACAAAAAATATCATTTGGTGCTATTCCAATGCATTTCAACAATGTTTAGATGAGCGAAAAAGATATAATCATTTAAGAAGTCCTGTTCAAAATATTGCTAGGAATTTATAGAGATTGTTAAAAAAAAAAAAAAAAGCTTGCATATTCAACCTTTTCATTGGCTATTTCAGGTGTCTATGCAGAATGGGCTTTATAAGACAAATTATCAGGGAAATCATTTCTTCACTAGTAAAGGATAACTGTGTACTAGGAGTCCATGTATAGCTAGTGTGTAATCTTTCTATGCTTCCATTTCATCTAGGTTAGCTACTGAAGAGCAAACATTATAGGGTCTAGATGCTAAGAATTCAGAAGGACAAAAACAGTTTTTATAACCTTAAGTTGATTAATTTCCCTTTCTGATACTTTGTTGTTAGTATATAGAAATGTGGCAGATTTCCATGTATTAATTTTGTATCCTGCAAATTTCCTGAATTCACTGATGAGCTATAGTAATTTTCTGGTGGCGTCTTTAGGATTTTCTCTGAGTAGTGTCTTGTCATCTGCAGACAGTGGCAGTTTTATTTCTTTCTTTTCCATTTGTATTCCTCTTATTTCTTTTTCTTCCCTGATGAAAAAGAAACAAGGTCATCTTGTTTATGATCTTAGAGGACATGCTTTCAAGACCCTGTACTTAATGAAGCTGCTCGGTACAGATTTATTGTATTTCCCGTCTAGTACCTGCATGCAAGCATGCTGGCATGTGTGCATGCTCAGTTGTGTCTGACTCTCTGCAACTCTACGAACTGGAGTCTGACAGGCTCCTCTCTCCATGGGATTCTGCAAGCAAGGATACTGTAATGGGTTTCCATTTCCTCCTCCAGTGGGTCAAGCCTGCATCTCTTGCATTGGCAGGCAGATTCTTTACCACTGAGCTATCTGGCTAGCCCAGATACCTAAAGCTGTAATAACTACTTGCATTCTATATTGAGAGATTTTCCCTCCTCCTCTAGAAACTTAGCCTCTTGCCATTACAGGATATCAAACAGAACCTTTGTTTTTGAAAACCTAGGGTGATATGATGCAAATTGATTATTTTGGACTGAAAGGACTCCAGCGGAAGTATTCCACCCTGGGAGAGACATTGTTAGAGTCCTTGAGTTTAGGTGGCACAGATGATGGGAGGTTGTTGAGAATAACAGGGAGCATCATCTTGTTCCCTCATATCCATAATTCTTAGAAGTGGTGCTTCTTCCATAAGGCTGACTGTATTGTGGCAGTAGAATTCATGGCTTGAGACAATTTTTAATAATTCCTTAAGTTCTAAGTTATCACAGAGAGGGTAGAAACCCTAGCCTATAAGGGGATGGTTGGAGAGTTCATATCAGAGGGAAATCATCTCAAATTGAAGACCATAGTCCCTTCCCCCAGTTTCTTGAACTATGAATGTAATCACTCCATCCCGTAATTCAGCCACCCCATCCCATCACTGCAACTCATGACTATTGTATGTATGACTTTAGGGTAGTAATTCTTGAAGTATGATTCCCTTTCCATATATCAGAATCACTTGTGACTGTTTTAGAAATACAAATTCTTAGGCCTACTAGTTAGAAACTCTAGGAAGTGGTTTATAGAGCAAATTTTTCTGTACTACTTATGGGTCCATAATATTACACAACAGGCAAACAGGGTCTGGGTCTTATGAGCTACAGGAAACCGAAACACAAGAGCCATCAGGACACAAAGCAATAACACAAAGTCTTTCTGGATATATAATGGCATGGTCTGTCTTGGATTTACTCTGTGAATGTTCTGAGTTTTTCCTTGTTTAAAGATTTTCTTTCTGCTTTTCTATACGTATGGCTTGAGATACTTATTAATGTTCCTTGAGTCCTAAGTTATCATAGAGGGGGTAGAAACACTAGTCTATAAAGAGATGACACTTTCTTAGCTCCATAGCAGCTCATGGAGTTAACAGAGATTGATTCATGAATCAGAAACCCAGGTTGAGGAGAAAGATTGATTGAGTCAATTTCAGTAAGTTTTGGCCAGATTGACAGAATCATATGGGACAAACAGAGCTGAAGGGGACTCACACTTGTGATAGTTGGGACAGGGGTTCATATTATCAATGTGAACAGCAGGATTCAAGATTGAAGGCCACTAATATCAGTGACTTTCATTTCTAATTTTCATTAAATTTTTTGTCCATAGTTTGATTCCTTTGTACTTTGACTGAGTCCTGTGCTCATTTCCATATGCCTGGATATATGAAAATAAATTGGCTTTGGCAATAAATTTAAGTTTCTGCTGGAGTGAAAGGTGGCTGAGAGTTTGACTTCCATATTGGAGTTTTTATTGATTTCTTAAGATATATATTGTATTTCCTACAAAGCTCTGAAATAATAGCTCAATAAATAATTACTAATATTGTAGTTCAGGCATTTTGATTAAGAATTTTTATCTTTCACTACTGTAATATTCAAATAATGTATGATGCAATGAGACTTTTTGGTTACAAAACTGGAAGTTTAAGCAACATTTCAAATGAATTTAATTTTAACTCAGATTCTATGTAACTAACAATTATTTTTACTAATATCTAAAAACAATCACAGGTTTGTTATATCTTTAATCTTCCTTTTGTTTCTTTATTGTTAATAAACAAAGTCTTTGTTGTTGGTGTCAGTTGCTGAATCATGTCTGACTCTTTTCAACTCCGTGAACTGCAACATGCCAGGTTTCCATGTCATTCACTATCTCCCTAAGTTTGCTCAGTCTCATGTCCATTGAGTCAGTGATGCCATCCAACCATCTCATCCTCTGTTGCCCCCTTTTCCTCTTGGCCTGTCTATATTTTTTATTTATTATTTCCTTACAACTAATTCTGCTGAATTCTCAATATTACAAAATCAAAGGGTGCCTTCAACCATAAAGACTTCAACATATAGTCCATAAGCTGCCAAATGTCTTCATTTAGGGCTTCCCTGGTCACCAAGGTGGTAAATAATCTGCCTGCAGGGCAGGAGATCCGGGTTCAATCCCTGGGTCAGGAAGATGTCCTGGAGAAGGAAATGGGTTTTCATTAAGGGCCAGAGAGAAAATATTTTAGCTCTTTGGGGCCACATATAGTCTGCCGCATATTCTCCTCTTCCTCCTTTCCATTTTCCTCCCTTCTTCCTTCTCCTTTTGCTCCTTGTCTTCTTTCTTCTTCTTTGTAACCTATTCTTAGCTCATGGGCTATGTAAAAACAGGCCGAAGACTGAGTTTGGCCTGACCTGTAGTTTTCCAACCCATGATTATAATCCAGAAAAGAGCTTGAAAGTGATTTAATGTTCTCTCTTCAAACTCTGTGAATTTTCAGTCATCCTTTTGTGATTGAATCGTAAGATTGGATTGTAGAAAGAGGGTGAAACATGTACAGCAATGGAAGGAAGAACAAATAACTTCAGAAAATAAAGACTAGAAGCATCTCTCTTATCCCAGATGCTAAATAAATGTTTTCACTTAATTTTCTTTTTTTTGTCACTTAATTTTCTAAAACATACTGATAGGTTTTATAATACCCATTCTATAAATGAGGAAACAGACATAAAACAGCAATACTATGGAGTAACTTAAACTATTTGTTTAGTTTAAAACTCAGGTTTATTGAGTGCCTAAAACCTATCTTCTTTGTGATATATTACATTGTGATCTTCCATAGAACAGAGTGAGGAATACTGTACACCTCAAAATGGATTTGTAAACATTTTAAAAACTTCATTCTGAAAACATTTAATGAAATTGCTCAGGTGTTAAAAGAATGTTCCAGGTTCTTATAAGAGTCAGTAAGTGCAAATAAGTTTAGACTGCTTATAACTGTCTTTAATGATAACATATTGTTCTTTTGCACTGTATGTTGTTTGAAAAGTTCTGAAGTTCTTGTCCTAATAAAGAGAAGTAATATATTGCCTGAGACGTTATGGATACCTCGTTCCCTCATCCATATCCATATACTTATAATCACAAGGTATTCATGAAATATGCAAGACAAGTGTGCCATTATTGTTCCCCTCTATTTTTCTAAGGCACTAGACTATAAAGGAAGGAACTGAAATGAACTTGCTTAGTCAATGACGGAGCTAAGACTGCTATTGAAATTATACATACCCTTAAGCTAGTGGATATTTTACCAGATTGCCTCTTGTATGTTGCTTTATGTTTTTAGGGAGAGCATTTTCTTTCTTTCTAATGAATATACAGCTGGACCGACTTTTCTCAAATTAGCTTATCATCAAGGCTATTATTCCATAAATTTGCATCAGATGTTCCTTAAATCTAGCTTGATTACAGATGCTTCCTACAGTTCTATTCAATTGCTTAACTCTAAACATTATGCTATCAAACCATTTAATTTAGCCATCTCTAAAGTTTTATTTAAATTGTTTAATATTATGAGAATTAAATAACTCATTACTCAAATACAATAAAAGTGTTATGAATATAACTTCTCCTAAGTCTCTGACACAGTAATAAAATCTTGTTATCAACTCTTAACATACCTTTGTGAGATATAGTAAAAATCACATTATATCTGAACTTTATAGATGCAGAACTCACGATGGTGTGTTGATTTGCATTCAGTTCAGTTCAGTTCAGTTGCTCAGTTGTGTCCCACTGTTTGCTACCTCATGGACTGCAGCATACCAGGCTTCCCTGTCCATCACCAACTCCTGCAGCCTATTCAAACTGATGTCCATCGTGTTGGTGATGCCATCCAACCATCTCATCCTCTATCGTCCCCTTCTCCTCCTACTGTCAATCTTTCCCAGCATCAGGGTCTTTTCCAATGAGTTGGTTCTTCACATTGGGTAGCCAAACTGTTGGAGTTTCAGCTTCAACATCAGTCCTTCTATTGAATATTCAATTTCCTGTAGGATGGACTGGTTGGATCTCCTTGCAGTCCAAGGGACTCTCAAGAGTCATCTCCAACAGCACAATTCAAAAGCATAAATTCTTCAGCTCCAGCTTTCTTTATAGTCCAACTCTCACATCCATACATGACCAGTGGAAAAACCTTGGAATAGCCTCGACTAGATGGACCTTTGCTGGGAAAGCAATGTCTCTGCTTTTGAATATGCTGTCTAGGTTGATCATAACGTTCCTTCCAAGGAGTAAGCGTCTTTTAATTTCATGGCTGCAGTCACCATCTGCAGTGATTTTGGAGCCCGGAAAAATAGTCTGACACTGTTTCCACTGTTTCCCCATCATTTGCCATGAAGTGATGGGACCAGATGCCATGATCTTTGTTTTCTGAATGTTGAGCTTTAAGCCAACTTTTTCACTCTCCTCTTTCACTTTCATCAAGAGGCTCTCTAGCTCTTCTTCACTTTCTGCCATAAGGGTGGTGTCATCTGCATATCTGAGGTTATTTCTCCCAGCAATCTTGATTCCAGCTTGTGCTTCTTCCAGTCCAGCGTTTCTCATGATGTACTCTGCATATAAGTTAAATAAGAAGGGTGACAATATACAGCCTTGACGTACTCCTTTTCCTATTGGGAAACAGTCTGTTGTTCCATATCCAGTTCTAACTGTTGCTTCCTGACCTGCATATAGGTTTCTCAAGAGGCAGGTCAGGTGGTCTGATATTCCCATCTCTTTCAGAATTTTCCACAGTTTATTGTGATCCAGACAGTCAAAGGTTTTGCATAGTCAATCAAGCAGAAGTAGATCTTTTTCTGGAACTCTCTTGCTTTTTCCATGATCCAGTGGATGTTGGCAATTTGATCTCTGGTTCTTCTGCCTTTTCTAAGACCAGCTTGAACATCTGGAATTTCATGGTTCACGTATTGCTGAACCCTGGCTGGGAGAATTTTAAGCATTATTTTACTAGCATGTGAGATGAATGCAATTATGTAGTAGTTTGAGCATTTTTGGCATTGCCTTTTTTGGGATTGGAATGAAAACTGACTTCTTCCAGACCTGTGGCCACTGCCAAGTTTTCCAAATTTGTTGGCATATTGAGTGCAGCACTTTCACAACATCATCTTTCAGGATTTGAGATAGCCAACTGGAATTCCATCAGCTCCACTCGCTTTGTTCGTAGTGATGCTTCCTAAGACCCACTTGACTTCACATTCCAGGATATCTGCTTATTCCATAAGAGCCTGCTTCCAGGTTTATAGGCAGCTGTCTTTATGCTGTTTTCATATAGCCATGGAGGTAAGGGAGTTCTTTAAGGTCTCTTTTATAAGGTCACTAATCCCATTTATGAGTACTCAACCTTCTTGATCTAATCACTTCTCTCCTAATGCCATCATGTTGGAGGCTAGGATTTCAACATGTGAATTTGGTGGGGAGACATAACCATTCTGTTCAATGCAAAGGATATATTATCTTACTTTTTATTTAAACTTTTGTGAACTTGTCTTCGTGTGCTTGAGGCATTTAAAATATATAATACTCCACTTGAAATTTATATATTATGGGAAGAAATACATAAATGTAAGTTAGAGCTACGTGGTCCAGTGTTGTAGCCAGTGGATATATATGGCTCTTTAAATTTAAATTAATTAAAATAATGTATAATTAAAAATTCAGTTTCTGAGTTACACAGCCACATTTGAAGTGCTCAGAAGGCACTTGTGGTTAGTGGCTACTATATTAGACAAGGCTACAATATAGAACAATTTCATTATTGCCAAAAGTTAAATCTGACTGTACTGTTATATAAATAAAGACTAGCATTTTTGTATAGAACTTTAGCATTTATATTATTTATTATTTTTATTTTGTATATGTGTTAAATTTATTTTAGGAATCTTATAAAAAGCAAATATGATGAGGTCAAAAAATTTCACCAAAGACAAAGAAATGGAGACATAAATAAGGAATGAAGAATACTGTATAGAAAGCTATTTGTGATGGAGTAGAAATTGATAACAAAGTTTAGTTCTGAATTTCTTAGCAGCCAGGGCAAAAAGAAAAAAGCAGTGATCAATATCAATATTTTAGAGGAAAGGCAAAATATACCCATAGATTCATAGTGAAAGTGAAAGTTGCTCAGTAGTGTCTGACTTTTTGTGACCCCATGAACTATACAGTCCATGGAATTCTCCAGGCCAGATAGTGGAGTGGGTAGCCTTTCCCTTCTCCATAGATTCATAAGGTAGATTTAAATTACCTGCCTTGTAATGTTATTTAGGTTGGTACAAAAGTAATTGTGGTTTTGGACCATGAATTTCAAATCATTATTCCTCTGCTCAAGCACATCTTTAGTAATCAAAATAGGACCCATTACAATCAACACATTTTTGTCAATGAGACCTAAGTCTATTTATTCCTGTAGCATAAAAATTCATGCTTCATGAACTTTCGGAAAGCATTTTCTGCTCCTTGCTGGTTGTAGAAGCATTTTCCCTGCAGAAAGTTGTTGAGATGCTTGAAGAAGTTGTAGGTGGTTGATGAGAGGTCAGGTGAATATAGTGGATGAAGCAGAACTGTATAGCCTAATTTATTTAACTTTTGAAGCATTGGTTGTGCGAGGTGTGGTTGGGAGTGTCATGGAGAAGAATTGGGCCCATTCTGTCGATCAGTGTCAGCTGCAGGTGTTGCAGTTTTCAGTGCATCCCATCGATTTGCTGAGCGTACTTCTCAGATGTAATGGTTTCACCAGGGTTCAGAAGACTGTAGTGGATCCTACGGGCAGCAGACCAGACCACCAGACAATGACCATGACCTTTATTTGATGCAAGGTTGGCTTTGGGAAGTTCTTTAGAGCTTCTTCTCAATTCAGCCACTGAGCTGGTTGTCACTGGTTGCCTTTTCGTCACATGTTACAATCTGATAGAGAAATTGTGCATTGTTGTGTGGAATAAGAGAAGACACTTCAAAACAACGATGCTTTGGATTTGTGGTCAGCTCATGAGGCACCCACTTTCGGGCTTTTTCATCTTTCTAGTTTGCTTCAAAAGCTGAATGACTGTAGAATGGTCGACACTGAGTTCTTCAGCAATTTCTCGTGTAGCTGTGGGAGGGTCAGCTTTGATGATCCTCTCAGTTGTCATCGTCAACTTCTGATGGCCAGCCACTGTTCTCCTCACCTTCAAGGCTGTCTTCTCCTTTGCAAAATTTCTTGAACCACCACTGCACTGTACATTCATTAGCAATTCCTGAGCTAAACGCATTGTCGTTGTCTCCGCTGCTTTATGACCCATTTGGAACTTGAATAAGAAAATCCCTTGAATTTTCTTTTTGTCTAACATTATTTCCCCAGTGTAAAATAAATATAAAAGAAACAATAAATCATAAGTCATTAACAGAAAACATAAAGTGAGAAATGCACATTAAAATGATATATAATGTAACCACATTTATTTAAGAATGTATTCTAATATTAAATGGCAAATTTCAGCAATTGCAAGTCTGCAATTACTTTTGTACCAACTTGATATTTAAATGGAAGTGAAATAAAATTTATAAAGTATGTGCTCTTTGTAGAACATATAAAATATATAAAACTAGAAAAATAAAGTATAAATTAAAGAAAATTCAACAGTGAAGTATTTTGGGGCCATTACTAGGGCTTGCCTGGTAGCTCAGCTGGTAAAGAATCTGCCTGCAATTCAGGAGGCCCTGGTTCGATTCGTGGGTCAAGAAGATCTACTGGAGAAGGGATAGATTACCCACTCCAGTATTCTTGGGCTTCCCTAGTGACTCAGCTAGTAGAGAATCCACCTGTGCTGTCGGACACCTGGGTTTGATCCCTGGGTTGGGAAGATCCCCTGGAGAAGGGAACGGCTACCCACTCCACTATAATGGCCTGGAGAATTCCACGGGGTTGCCATGAATGGGACAAGGCTGAGTGACTTTCACTTTTGCTAACATAAAGTAGCTGTTTGCAACTTGGAAATGTTACCACTAAGACACTGGTTCTTCTCAGTGTTGTACCTTTGTAGTATCTTTTTTTCTTCTCCTGTCCTCTCTCCTCCAAAACAGGGTACAAGTTGAAAAGACATTAAATGTAAAGACTTACCTATAGTGTTGTGTAGATGATACCTAAATGTCAGGACTGCTGTTGTGCCTTTCTATTTGAGAATCTCAAAAGGAGTAAAGAGGACCAAGAGTATGATACATAGATTTAGAACTGAAGTTTCATATTGTTCTTACTATAAAAAATGTCACCCGAGAAAAGGGTATGCATCATTGTGAGTAACACTATTTTGAAAAACAAGTTTAGTTTATAGAAGGAATGTTTTATTTAATTTCTCTCCTGTGAAGACTCAATTTTTCCATTTTTTTCCCTATTATATCTACTATTAAACCATCCTTTCTGCTTGGTATTAAAGTAATACTAACACCAAATATATGCACATGGATCCCATTGTTATAAACTCTAAACCAAAAAATTCTCATTTACCAGTAAGCAATTATATAATGTTTCATCATGAAAACATTTTGCCCTCCTTGGCCTTGAATCCTAATATAGATTGATCATTAAAGCTTTTTTGGGGGTAAGTAGGAACATAAGTCAGAGAAGGCAATGGCAACCCACTCCAGTGTTCTTGCCTGGAGAATCCCAGGGACAGAGGAGTCTAATGGGCTGCTGTCTATGGGGTTGCACAGAGTCAGACATGACTGAAGTGACTTAGCAGCAGCAGCAGCAGGAACATAACGAGCATAATAGAAAGTTAAATTGAAAGCAACTTTAAAAGAAGTACAACAGTGTTTCTCCATTTACTGTTCTTTATGATAGTCTTCCTTGAAAGAGAACACAATAATAAGCATAAGTCTGCAATTAAATGGAACAAAGGGAAGCTAGAGAATGTCATGGTCCAGGACTGCTATGTTTAAAGCTTTTCCTTAATACATGGATGAAATTTAAGGAATCTTAAAAACAATTGAGAAACTAATATACATATTCCTTGGCATATGTCTCTTATATAAGAGCTCTGAAAATTGAGCTTCTGAAGAGCAAGGAGATTTTTTAAAAAATCAAGAAAAAATTAGGTTACTATTTTCCAAAATTGGCATTATAATCTGAAGAGAAACATTAACAATCTCTTTTAAATAAGAGAAATGAGATGGTTGGACTGACAGCATAACCTTTCTTAGATTCAAACTAGTAGAGAGGGGAATCACATGGAGAGAGTTGAAAAGGGAATCATACATATTTTAAGAAAATAATCAAGAGACAAAGCAGACTGGAAGAGACAGGATCTCCATACCTCTGATGTAAGACATTGGCAATATTCTGGTTTTAACGTGGTGGCTACTTCATGGATGTCCATTTTATTCTATTTACTAATTTATGTTAAATGTATTAAGTATCTTTTGCTGCAAAACAAATAATTTTGAAACTTAGTAATATAAATAATATTTATTATCCTCACAATTTCTGTGAGATGGGAATTCATGAACAGCTTAGCTAGCTTGAAGTTTCTCATGAAGCTGCAGTCAAGTTGTCATCCAGGGATACAGGCATTTAAAGTCTTATATGGAGCTAGAAAATCAACTTTCAAGGTAACCCATTAAAATGGCTGGAAAATTGTCACTGGTTTTTCACTGGAGACCTCAATTTCTACCAATGTGAGCTTCCTCAAAGGTAGCTTGAATGTCCTGTTAGGCCCTGAACGGCCTAATCACGGGAGACGTCGCTTCACAGATCACCAAGACCCGAATTCGATGCAAACAGCAAGAGGATTTATTGAACCGGCGCGCCGGGGTTCGATCATCCTCGAAAGGAGCGAACCCCGACCTCAGTTATAGAGCAGTTTTTATACACAAAAGCTACAAGTAGGTATAGGTGGGGTGAAGACAATCTGAACAAACTGATTGGTGGGCATAGCTTGACCTTTACAGAGATAGGTCTGGAAATTATCAGGTTGAAAAGGCTGACTGACCACCTTGCGGCGGTTAGCCAATTTTCAGAAAAACAGCTCTCTAGGAAAGTTTAACAGAAAAACAATTACCCGGGGGGTCTCTTGTGAGGGCCAGGAAACTAGACTATAGGTCATCAGATAGGGGGCAGGTTCTTTTTCCATGAGTCATGCTTGCCTCTAAGGATCAGAACAAAGGATTGCTTTTAAAATTTAACTTTTTCTCTTCATTCCCCTCTTCTTCTTGTCTAGATTTCAATCTTGAAATCATGGCTTGATTTGTATATTAATAAAAAGACTCAAATGATGCCAGAATATACTACTTTCTGAACACCCGTGAATAGGCAAGCATTCAATTTGTAACAAAACTTGATAAACAACTCAAGAGGCATGGGCCAAAGCACAAAAGAAGCAAAATTACTATTATGACCATAAGAACTGGTTTCCACCACCCAAACTTAAACCAGGAAGTGATCTCTTCCTAAAAGGGAGGCCTCAGTGACATTACCGGATAAATCAGGAATATACACACAACATTCTGTTTTTATAATAGCACAAGTGCCTCCTTGGGCAGCAGTGATTATGTCTAAGGCCATT